>KQ435749.1:598246-629094 GCA_001276565.1 Melipona quadrifasciata
AAATAAAATAAAACGAAACGGAGGAAAAAGAGAATGAGAAAGGGAGGAAAGAAATCGGGACAAAAATGGGCCGCGAGTAAACGCGAATGGCAGCGCGCGCGGTCGATCGGAATTTACCTCGGAATTTTCAATTTCTCTTTCGTTTCGATCGCCGGGGCCGAGGTTGAAAAAGTAGACAAACGATACGCCGAGTGCCAATAGATTTTCTTCCGCGCGTTGAAAAGCGCGTAACAATTTATTTTCATCGTCGCTCTCCGCCATCGATAAAAACAGTTGCATTCATCTTGCAACGCGCGGACATTTATCGCGAGCCGATAAAAGAAACCCGATGTAAGAAATAGCCACGGGAATATACTGGAACGCGTGTACGCGATGAAATTGCATTTACGGTGTTGCGTTTTTGCGACGACGTGCAGAGGATCTGTTAGTCGTGAATCTGTATCGTTGCCAATTACGAAATCTCGCGCTCTACCGCGAAAGCATTATCCATTTTTTTTTTTTTTTCTATAACTAACAATTAAAAGCATCGGACTCATTCAAAGTTCGATTCAATTGAAATCACTGTGGGCCACTGAATCGATTCGTACTGTCGATTTGCTGAAAAGAGAAAAAAATTGACTGAGAGCTGGGGAGAGTAATTTTTTCCCGGAAAATTGGTTCGAAATAGAACGTTTCGAGTAAAAAAATTGTCATTACGTCGATTTGCATCCAACGATGAAACAATAGTTTCCCGTTTGCAATTCAAATGTTCCAGTCGTCCTAGGAAATATTTAAAAACTGACGAGTTTTTATTCTCGAAGAAATATTTTTGTTGAACTGTTCAGTGCGTGGGAAAGCAATGGCGACACTTCGTTCTACGTGGAATCACGACAGGCGACTGTAATTCGTTGTAGATCGCGGACAGACAGTCTCGCGTTAGCGTCCTCGTCGCGTTCCTTGTATCCCCGTTTATCCGTCCCCGAAGGATAATGCATGCGTCCATCAGTATTCGTTCGAACTCAATATTGGTACGCGGAAGGCGTGCCCGCCGCGTCGAATTTCCATACAGGCCTCCTGCAGACGGTATGGAAATGCCAGACTGAAAAACAACCAGAGGCCGGAACTGGTACCTGGCCGCCTCTTCCTCCGTCTCTTGTCGCGCCTCTCGTGAAACTCAAACGCAAATCCTCCGGACGACCGCATTATTTGACGAGGCCGGGGCGTCTCGCTCGAAAATTCCACGGAAACAATTTTATTCGGACGGTGGTCTGTACCGTCGACGAAGAGCTTCCCCATTAAACGCCGGCAAAAAATCAACGGCTCCGTTCAACGCCGTGGCTGTTGTCCAAGCTGGTCTCAGTAGCTGGAATACGCGGAGTACGCGGAGGAAATTAATCAACTAATTGAGAGGAATTAAAATTGAGAAACTGACTGATTAAATGGGAATTCAAGACAAATTTTACCGTGAAAACGATAACTATAGTTTATAAACTGTGTAAAAGTACGAGTATCAGATGCACTTTTAAAGAAAACATCGTTAAATTCTGGACAGACTGAGATGGCAACGCAAAAGTAGAAAAAACCGTGTCTAGTCAGACGAATAGCGAGTAGTGATCGCACAGATATCAAAATACGCAAGCATGATTCACTTCCATTGGCAAAATAAATATAATAATAGTTATAGAAAAAAAAACAAAAATTTTAAACATTGACTCTTTTCCAAAAAGTGAATATCAACAAAAAAAAGAAAAGAAATGTGTTCAACTTTGTGCGATAATAAATAAATTTAATAAATCCTCACTGTTCTGTGCACAAGTTTGGTGGAAAAATAAGTTTCGTCGTGAGACTCTACAGACGAGGATTGCCAGCTAGCAGCAAAAACCCATTATAACAACGATTCTCTAATTTCTACATTTGTTAGTTTATTACCCACCTTTCCACGTGTAATTTCCCAACCATTATTCCAACCGTCCTTTCCATCGGTTTCCGATTTGCCCCGCGATCGATTATCTACGCTCCACATTCGAACATCCACATCGAATCTATACAATCGAATCTCTTATCTATACGACGGAATATCTCCCTAATTCCAATATGAATAAGTTTGGTTCGCATTCGATTCGTGTTCGACATGCGGAAAATGTTTCATTCCCGAATGCCTTTATTGCTACAGTAATGCGCGGGAAATTGTAAATTCAATCGTATTCTAAATAAGTATATTCGTGGCTCGTCGAGGAACAACCGTAAACGATCGTTTTTAGGTCCACGATTCGAAGGATACACTGATTTAAATGACTCAATCAGTGTACATCAGCTTCCCATTGTTCGACTTTTTCTCTCTCTTTCTTTCATTTCCAAAAAACGAGACAGCAGTAGAAGTTGCTTTTTCAAATTCCTCCCTCATCGTCCCTCTTTATATTCGCGTATCGCGTACCTTTTGTACTCTCACCGCTGTCGATATTTCACGAGCTGGGATCGAAGGAAAGATCCAGCCAGAAATTAAAGGGGGAAAACAACGAAGACGAAGAGAGATGAAATAATACGCCAGTGACTTTTTAAGCGATCGATCCGGCAATCTGTATTTCATTTTGGGATATCGTTTGGAAAAAGTTTTAAACGTTCGAACGCGAAACGTTCGTGCGCGGTGTGTTTCGGGGGGAAAGTTGAACGTTCGGTAGCGGCGGAATGTTGAAATTGAAATTCACGAAGAAAAACAAACCGGCGGCGGCGGCGGCGGCGGCGGATGTGGCGCGTGGGCGGTGTGGGGTGAAAAAGCAATCGACGAAATCGGATGGCAGCGCGTTGCGGTCAGTTTTATCGGTTTTATTCGTTTGGCCGGAGCCTGCTGTCGTCCGCTCGCTCCTCTCCCTTAAGCCGATAACTTCCTTATTCCGGCGCTCTTTGCTGCCCATTTAAAGCATTTAAGAGATTTCCTTGGATCCCTTAAGAAGTGACAACGTTGAACGGATTAGCGGGCAAGGTAAATACCGGGTCGAGGAGGAAGTCTTCGCAATTTTATTAAGACCACCGGGCCACCATCGCCAGCGACGGAGGATCCTTTCGATCCCTTTCGAGGAATCGTTCAAAGATCGAGCATAATGTGTCTGCAATTAAATTTCGCGCAAAGCGTTCTCCCGTTTAAGGAGAAATATTCGATATTGGCGAGGCGAGGGAGGTTTCGCCAGTTTGCCCGAGATGAATCGCAGCACGAATTCGTTCTTCGGTAATTTTCACTGAATTACCGAAGGATTTGCTTTGAAGTGTTTCGAATTGAATTTCAGCAAGTTTCCCTTTAGCGGAACCTCGGGCGCGAATAAACAGGTCCGAAAGAAGATTTCCTCCTGTACATATATACATATATATGTATGTATATATCTTTGAAACGAAAATACTGATTCTTTCAACGTTTGGCCTCCTCGCTCTCGCTGTATTGGGTTTTCGTTAGTTTTAATTCGCTTTCAGCAAGTTTCTGATACATATACCATCGGTTCGACTAACGAACCTCTGTCCGAACTTTCATCAACGTTAAACACACCGATACTACTTTATAATAGATAAAAGATTTACCGTTCAAACGAAGAGTTGAAACGATCCAGTTAACTCGCGAAATGTCCGATTTCGCTCAAAGTTCCCCGCGGTATATATACCTTTCAACTCTAACGTGTCCATCGTGAAACTTTACTCACACACGCACGCGCGCTTCCAGTGGGGAAAAAAGTGCCCGAACGCGCTCTTGTTTCTCAATGAAGCAGCTCCTCTCTGTCAGTTACGCTTTGTCCAAATCTCGTCGCTCGAGTCTTGCAAAATTCCAAACGCAATACACTCGCGAAAAAATGGAAATTAGCTGGAAGTAATCTTTCTCGTGGATCGACCGTACCGAAGTACTTCCGGCAAGAAGAAAAAAATATCAAGCGAAAGAAATTTCTTCGAACGAGCTACCGCGCTCGAAGAGTCAACGTTGGCCAGCGTTTCGAACAGTCGGGGAGGAACAATCGGAAGCCAAAGAGAGATTAAGGTAACGCGGAGCGATCGATTTCACCTGAATTCACCATGGCCGGATTTGCCCCGCGTGATTCGTTGCCCGCGAAAGGGTCCCCTCTGGCCGGGTTTGCGGTCTTGAACGAGCACCTTCCTCCTGGCCGAATAACGCGAGCTTTTGGACGATCGATGGCTCGCCCTCGTAGATTCCTGACGCTTTGTGTGCCACCGCGTATTTCCCATATACGCGGCACAATCAGCGGCAGGTGTTTACTCGGCCTGATTAACGTTGTTCCTCCGTCGTTGCGCCTCGGCTGTGCCAGCTACGTCTATGCACCGGATATATCCAGGCCCGGCCTGGCTTCCCTCGGATTTCAACCTGGATTTAACTGTCATTCTTTACCCGTTCGCCGTTCGCGCTTTGCGAATATAAATAGCCTTAATTGTTTCCAGCCCGCAGTCCCGCGCGCAGCACGTGTAATTATGAGGAAGGAAATTACGTTGGCAGATCGAGAAATAACGATCGTTCCGGTTGTTTCTCGGACGATGACGGACGCTGCGTGGCACTTTTCTCGTTGCAATGTTTCTTGCTAAGAAACCATGGCCAGGCTGTTTTTTTCTTTTTTTTTTCGGGGAGGGGGGTGCAACTTCTCTCTGCGCGTGACTAAGATTATCACGTGGATGGCAAATGTAAATTTCTCTCTTCAAAAATGGAAAAGTTTGTCGTTAAAGTTTCTGGAATATTTCACAAAAATTCAATTTTTTTTTTTTTTTAGAATTCTTTTGACACTCTTGAAATTTTCGCTCAGTTTGCTCAAAGTTTGTTATCTCAACCATGATTGATTCGACAACGTGAAACATCTAAAGACGAAAAAGTTAACCTTCTGACTGTTCTTTCAACCGTAACAACGTTGTTCGATTCTTAAACACGAAACGTCATTCCGAACTCGCGTCATCTTTCAGCTTCCTCGCTCTAAATTGAACATCCGGAACTGCACATCCCGCACATCCAGAGATACACGTTACCGTGCTGATAACGGAAATGCAATCTCAGGTCTGAAATGTATCTGATACTTCAAATACCTCTTACAGTATTCTCTCAAGTCGCACAAGAAAGAGAGAGAAAGAAAAGAGTCTAGAAAACAGATATTTTAAATCTTGAAAGTACAATATGAAATGGATTTATTAAAGTGTTCTCGGGAAATATCGTTTTTAGAGGGTCACGTCGCAGATTGCAGCAGTTCTCCCGGGGGATGGTTTAGTGGACGCGTGTCCTATTTCGGATAGTCGAGAGATATGAGTCTCCCGTTCCCCCTCTCGAGATTGTCCTCAAATATCGAAATTGTACACACGGAGGCAACGTGGTGTGCTACTCCAATCAAACGTCAATGTAACATCTTAATGATTGACTTTGTACTTTATGAAAATGAAACGTTTTGAAATAATTGTGCGTTTTTGTCAAGCAATCGCCTTTCAGAAACCGGCGTACGAAACGTACAGAAACGTTGACACAACGAGGTACAATTAGACAAGTAGAAAGAGATTACGACAAGCCAGACATAGTTGGGGTTGGTTAATCCCGGTGAGAAACTAATGGATAAAGCGTCGGTAAAATCGCTTTCCGTCGGTTAGTTTTCACCGACTCTACCTTCCCGTTAGCGGCAGTTACAGCACCCTCTTAACAGCGCCATCTGTCGGGAAGGAAGATTAATCGACCCGGGGGTAGTACGGAAAAATACACCCGTGCGAGTTCAGATGGCGCCAAAACGCACCCCCTCGTTTCGCTGCAGAATTTTAATCTATCGTCGTTTATATTTTATTATCTATACTATGTTCAATACTTTTTCGTCATATTTATCCCAGTCATTTCCCAACAGAGGACAATAATCAATCATTTCTCACGTTTACGTGAAACAACCGTGAAACGCGTTGTACCAAAAGTTTCTGTAAACTTTCCGTTTCTTTTTTTTTTTTTTTAAGTTTCTTTAATCTTCAAGCTTTCGCGAGAATGAAAGAAGGTGTATAACAAAAGTATACAACGGAATGAACGGAAACTTGGCTAATCAACGTCGGAGATAAAATTAACCGGAACGATTAATCAAAATACTTTGCGAAGCCGCCGGTGTATTTAATCGAGAAGAAGACGCGGCGTTTACGCGGTGGTTTTAAAATCCTTAATCATCGGCGTGGGCGTGTAACTAGAGAGGGACGACGAGAGAAAAGGGGATGAAAGAGATTCACAAAAGACTCTTAAATTTATCTTTTCGACGGGATAACGCTCGTCGTCGCCCTTGTAAAAACTAGACGGAACCGATCGACGGTGGTTTCTGGGGGGGACTAGCTGGGTGGTGGTGGGCTAGCTATTACGTAAAAGCTTACGATTAGCGACGACCACACCGGCTCGGGGATCCCTTTGATCGCCGCGAAGCCGGACTCTCGCTACCGTTCCAACCTCACTCCTCTCTGCCACGTCCCTTTTTCTTCTGCTTCTTCTTTGTGCTCACGGCGGATGGCGATAATTGTTTCATGCCCGCAGGAAGTAAAGCTCTTTATTTTGCGGCTGCCGTGCCGGGCATCTAGAGGAGAGCTCGGATTAATTAATAACTATGCCTCATCCGCTCTCTCTCTCTCTCTCTCTCTCTCTCTCTCTCTCTCTCTCTCTTTCTCTCTTTTTCTTTCTCTTCTGTTTTCCTCCTTTCGTCGTTCTCTTTGTTTTTTCCACTTGGGTCCTCTTCATCCCTCTTCTGTCCTCCGCTTTCCTCCCGCCCCCTTTCGCTTCTTTTTTCCCGCGCTCGTCACCGGCGCCGTTAAAGCTAATCCGCAGCAACGAGTTCGAGGCAGAGAACCCGGTCGAGTGAAAATTAAATCAGAGCTTATTTGTCATGAGCAGCCGTCTGCCTTTTTTATTCATCGCGGACTTAGCGACGGATTAACGCCGACCGCGCTCACCCGCCCGTCCGACTAGCGCTCGACCGTATCTACTTGCGGCCGATGACGCGCCGACATCGTCGCCTCCTCCTGTTGCTGCTTCTCTCCCGTCGCAATCTGCACGCCACCGGAATTGGCCAGTTACTCGTGCACGCAACGTGCCGAAACGAACGATTGTACAAACACAGATTGTACAAATGAATTTTAATATATCGTGAAATTTATCTCACCCGATTCTATTCGATTGCAAGCAGGATCAAGTTCAACTTGAAGGAGTTTGTTTTTTTCGAGATAGTAGTTTCTCCGACAAATGAAACAAAATTATGTGCAAAGAGTTCTCAAACGTGTTAGCGAATTTCAGTAGTACAAATCAACGTTCGTCAGTCGTGTATTTTTTTTAGCAGAATCTGAATTGTCGACAATATTGCGTTGACTAAACGTTCTTGAAAAGTGTACTTCGAGGAACGTTTGCAAAGAGATTGCGCTTCGAAACGCAATAATTGAAAGTTCCAAAGAAATCCTGAGATAATACGAAACGCGACATTTCAAATTCCAATGCAGAAAACATTTCCTCGACTTCGTATTCTTCGCTGGCAACTACTTTCGTTTTGCCGACGATCGAATCCCTACGATTCGACGATATCGATCGTTCAGCGTCGACGGAGAACTCGACGATAACCGAGCGTGTAAGACACGGGAGACACGCGGAGAGAGCTGGTTACAGCTCGACCCAAACGCCGACGGCTAATGGAAAAGCTTGCGCAGCCAGAGCACGATCCACGAGCACCTTTAGAGGGAGGTTTTTTCCCCTCCCTCGATTACTGTGACTTTCTTTACCTGTATGATTTCCCGATCTCGAACTCCTTACTTGGAAGGCGAGAGCGTTACCGAGGCATCGCGGCGATCAACGATTTCTGAACGAGAGCGGCCGCGCCATCGGTATGCGCGGCGGCGGTAGGGTGTCCGTGGCAACGCGTGTTATTTCGTGAAACGGATCTATTTTGAGGGTGCCTGACCCTTAAGTGATATGTGCCAGGAATACAAAAGGGGTCTGGAGCTCGAGGGGTCGTGGGACAAAGAGGAAACGAGGCGAGGCAAGCCGAATGGACCAGGGGGAGAGAGCCAGAGAGAGATTCCGACCAACCTCTGTTTGCGCTCGGACGAAAGAAAGGAGGAACGCAACGTGCGAGGGAAGCCGGCGATCGCACGTCGTCCACGGGCATCTACATGTATTTTCCATTCGTTTGCGATCCTCTCGATACGAGGAAACCGAGACACCGGAAGCAAGGGAAGGGAAAACTGGAAACCGTGAAGGAAGAAGATCGCTGCCGTTTCATCCAACGGACCTTCGTCATCGACAAAGTCTTTCTCTCCGCAATACTCCGTGCTCCTTCAGGAACAGTCGGTTCCTTCTCTCCGGCGAGACGCGATCGCGACTTGGGAGCTCAGCCGGCCATCCTTTCTCTCTCTCTCTCTCTGCCCACTTTTGTAAGGCACTTTTCTTCCGGAACGCTGGCCCGACAATCGTATTCCCCGTTCCGCCATTACGCTCGTCCCGGCTGTTCCATTCCTTCAATCTGGCCGCGTTATATAAGGAGTCCCCTCTCTTATCTTTCTCTCATGCTTCCTTCCTCTTATCCGGCGGTGCCGCGTCGTCACGCCGCGTCGCGCCACACCAGTTTCGAACTCCTTTCGTTCTCCAGCGTCGCGTCAAGTCAGATTGGAAAGTGCCGGCTTCGCGGAGAATTCAAAAGGAAAGAGAGAGAAAGAGGGGAGGGAGAGGTGTCGCCTTCGCTTCTCGGTCGGACAGCTCTCGAGATTCGACGAGTATGTGGATACCTGTTGAAGGAAAAGTCTCGGCTATCTCTCGTCCGGCGCGATATTCGACGCGCTCCTCCTATTTTTCGATGCGGCAGCCAGCGCGAAAAACTTGAGAAATCTACGCGATTCGTCCTCGTTCTTTTTATCTGGCCGCGCAGCTTCCGCTCTCGTTCTCGCCTGCTCTCGAAATTCGACGAAATTGGACGATCGAATTTATCTCGCCTTTCGATGTTATTCGATTGGCTCGCGAGACTCGGATGAAAGTGAGTTTTCGAGCGGAGAGACGCGAGAAGTTGAAGAGACGCGAGAAATTGAAGAGATTAGTCGGATAATGTCCAGTTTTTGCGTTCGAAATGAAATATTGTGAATTGACGTTAAAGATATGAACGTTTTAGAAGAAATTTGTAGCAGTGTCAAATATTGATTTCTATGACGGTCCTCTGAAAGACTCACAGTTTATTCAAAGAACAACGAAGTGCAAAATTACTTGAAATTATTGAAATTCTTGAATTATTACAATATTATAAAAGTTCAAAATTATCAAAATTATTTAAACTAATGTCAAATTATTTCACATTTACTGATATAGCGTGAAACATCGAGTTGTACTACTTGTACACGTTACCAACAGTCATCTGAAAGACTTTTAAAGTCGATTCAGAGAACACCAAATTGCAAAATTGTTAAAATTATTAAATTATCACGAAACTGCAAAATTATTTAAGTCAATGTTAAATCCACATTTTTACAAGACATTTACTAGAATTTATAGCAACATTAAACAGTAATATAGTAATATCTATAGTAATATTAAATATCGATTTGTACTACTTACACATGTTATCAATAGTCATCTTAAAGACTTGCAATCAGTTCGAAGAACAACAAATTACAAAATTACTTAAAATTGTTAGATCGTTACAAAATCACAAGAATGCAAAATTATTTAAATGAATATAAAATTACTCAATATTTAGTGTTGCAACGAGCATTTGTATCACGCAAATACAGTAACTCATATTAGCGTAGATCGAAATTTTATACGAAAATTGCGCAATTCCGAGACGATCAATACCAATATCGTAAACTCGCGAAACCAACGACCGATCTTTGGGTTTTTTTTTCGAACGGCGTCACTTTCCTCCCCTCGTTCTCGTTGCATCGCCCCCGCCGCGGAGAAATCCGACGACAGCGGCGGTACCGATCGAAGCGCCGGCATTGCGGAAGCGAGCGCGACGAGCGACAAATTCTCGCGCGCTTTATATTCTCGCGACAAGTGCGGACGTGCATTCCCGTAAGATTGGAGTGGAAACTTTCCGGGCGTCGTTGGATATTGCCAGGCTACGTGGAGCACAACAGCGGCGACGCCCCGGAACTCGTCGTTCGAACGAGGATCGTGTGTGAAATCGCGCGTGGTCTGCCCCTGCCGGCTGTGCACGCGTGTCCTCGCGGCTCGTAAAATCTGTAGCCTTTACTGCTTTGCGAGATTGAAGAATCAGGTTGTAAAGGGCTGAGTCCGCGCGGATGGAGCCAGACTGAGAGGATGGGCGAGTGGCGCGTGGTACGAAAGGGTGCAGTGTACATCGTATGGCAGCCGGGGAGAGAGAGACGAGACGAGAAAACCGACAGGGCGGAGGGAAGGTTGGATACGGAACGAGGGGTCGGTCGAAATTGGGCTAGCGACGACGACGACGACGACGACGACAACGGGACCGACAGGTTTCACGAGAGTCGGCGGCGAGAGAGACGTTGAAATATAAAATAAATATCTTTAATCCGGCTTGATCCTGGCTTTAATTAAAAGTTGATCCTGGCGTTCGATACTGTCGAAAAGATTCGCCCCCGGTAGCGATCCAATTTGCGTGCGGATAATTTGTCGGCGCGGCTCTTTGAAACCGACAGGTCCGTCACTTTTCATCTTTGAATTCCGCGTCTCGTCGTCGCGTCGCCAATTATACCGCTGTTGGTGTTTTAATGCACCTAAGCGTAAATAAACCACTCGTGTTTGCACGTGCTTGTCCATTATCTACGAATATCCTTCTCTTCTGTCACCATTGCTCGACAAAAGACGCTGAAATAATGGTATTTCGGAAAAATTCAAAATCTTCCGACAGTGGAAACTTGCTTGGCGAAGCTTCCATTTAGCTCTGTAACTGCGAGTCCTTTTTGTATCTCATCCTTCAATTTCCGAAGCGAGCCTCCTACCTCATC
The DNA here is from genome assembly GCA_001276565.1 of Melipona quadrifasciata. NCBI lineage: Eukaryota > Metazoa > Arthropoda > Insecta > Hymenoptera > Apidae > Melipona > Melipona quadrifasciata. The sequence goes on from KQ435749.1 coordinate 609,164, forward strand.
CCGCGATCGCGAGAATCCTCGCGCAAGGACGCGGGAATGCTAATGCAAGATACCATCCGCCCGTCAAGATCCGTCGTTCCGAAAGAGGTAAATCGCGAACAGATCGAACGACGAAAAATTTCCCCTCGTTCTCGCGCGGATTTTCGCGAGATATCACCTCACTCTACCCTTGTCGTCTCTCTATTTCTCTCTCTCTCTCTCTCTCTCTCTGTCGGACGACACAGGACTAGGAGACGACAGGGAACGAGACAGGATACGAGGGTAATCAGGGGGCGTAGAGGAGAGACAATCCATCAGCAAGAGCGGCCGCGTGGCTGCTACCCGCTGCCATCGCTGTCGTCTGCCATTGGCAGACTTTCACCCCCTGGCGGGTACGCTAACTTCGGCGGTGATGTCGAGAGAGAGACAGAGGCCCGACGGTACGAGAACGAAAGTTCCGCGACATACTGCGACCGCGATCCTCTTTTCTTCTTTTTTTTTTTTTTCAGTTTATTTATTTCATTTCCTTGCCTTTTCTTTTTTTTACTTTTGCAACGACGGCTGCGGCAATGGCGGCAGTCAGATGCAGATGCAGATGATCCGGCAAACGGCCGGACAACTGTTCTCCACCGCGTGTACGGCAGTTCGCCCGGTCGTGTGCACGTGTTCGAACGAGTTTGAAATTAGTAGGCGGCCGCTGAAGGATTTAGGAGAAAGTTGAACGCCGCTCCGGAGGCTTTAGTGCCTCGAATATGCCGGCCGTCGAGATTAAAACCGTGCCGCAGACAGTCTCGGGGATTCGAGATTGAAACCGTGTCAGCGGTGACGGGCATTTTTGAGCTCGGTCCCCGAGCTTTTTCTCCGTTCGTGCTTCGGATCGATTCTAGCTTGGGAAATTTTACGTTCCGGTAGAAGGCAGTTGGTAATTTTGTAAAATTATACTTTAAACTCAAGTTGGAAGTTTTGTGAAATTCTTCCCTTTGCTCGTTCAAGTCGCTTGGATAATATTTTACAGGATGAAACAGAGTATCACATTTCGTCAAACAAGACAACGTATGCGAAGAAACATTTAGAAAATATTAAAAGAACAGTATCGTTCTCAGTCTCTTCATTTCTCTGACAAAATCACAGAGAACGAAATGCTCGTGCAATTCGAAGAATTGTTTCAACGAAATTAAGCGAAGAAAGAACAAAGATCGTCAGGGTATAATTTCCCCACGACCAAGAATTGAAATGAAATGATACCACTGGCAAAGTCTGTTTCCAATTCAAACTGGAAATTTTTCAAACTATCGTCTATAAAATTCTTCTCTTTGCGCGGTGACTCAAACCCTTGAAACCGCTTGGAAACATTTTACAAGACGACGAAGTGAAGAAATATTAAATCAACATCGTTCTCAGCCTCTTTGTGCCTTTAATAAAATTAAACCAACAACGAGTTATACTTTTTTTTTTTTTTTGTATATTTCGCACCTTCGAAAGATTTTTCACAATTAGGCAAAGAAAGAACAGACGAAAGGTCGTTCAGGCATAATTTTCCAACAACGTGGAATCGTTTGCCCGCGTCTCAATTAACGCGGGCGAGAATAATCGAAATGGAATCGTATCACTGGCGAAGTCATTACGTCGTTCGTCGGCGCATAATGTCCTCGGTTTCTGAAGGAGAAAAAGGAAAAAGGAAAAGAAGGAGAAAAAAGAAACGGCGGCAGAGTGACGGCGAGACGATAGAGGTGTCGTAATGTAAACCGCAGGGTTAATTATCCGCCGGTGGTGCTGTGACTGACGTATGTGGCAACGGCGGGAACGACCTGCTTCAATATTGCCGTGTTGACATAGAAAACAGCCACGTGAAGTCAGCCAGCCAGGCATGTCCGCGTTTAAAACAGTTAGCGCTATCGATTCGCCCTGTAAACGAGAGCAAGAAGAAAGTGGCGTATCGCTCGACGACATTTCGCTGCGGCAGAACGACGCACGATGCGAGAATACGGTGCACAAACGCGTGGCTATTGCGTAGAATCAGTGACAGGAAACTTTATAATTTTGGGTGTTCGAATGATTCATTTTGCAATTTTACGTATGATTTTATATATCATTATTATTTCCTAATTATTCATATATCTTATTTCCCGACATTCTGGAAATCAGATGAATAGACTGTTTCTATTTTTAGAATTTACGCAGCAATTTATTTCATCATATTAATTAAATGACTCGTAACGAGTCTTTCTTTCTTTTTTTTTTTTTTTTGAAATAAACCTATAAATTTTCCATAAACTTTCGTACCTTTTCCTACCCCTATAGGTTCCCGTTTCGTAGCTTGAAATTTCCCCGAGGAGTAATTTGTTTCTCCGGGATTTTCATCAAAGGTCTGGATATAAACAAAATACTGACAGATCAAAGTGATGTCAGGCTATGACGAGAATCATCTTCATTCTTCTTAGAGATAGTTGTGAAAGTAGGAACGTGTGTACAAACATACCCTTTATTAGTAGAAACTCGAGCTTGATCTATAACGTGCTTTCATCGTCCCTTGTCAATTCTGCTTGATTGATCTGTGGTTCTAAAACACGCTCTATTGTTATTGCATTTAGGTTAGCGGGAATGCAGCAACGTACAAACGAACGCTCTGGTGTATTATCCGTTTAATGCGCCGTGGCCCTGGGACATCGCCCTAATGGGCTTGCAAACGAGAATAATCCCGTTTCACGCGTGAAAGGTTGTAGTAACGACGACAGATATTCTTTGTCGAGTTTCTCTCTCTCTCTCTCTCTGTGTGTCTTTTCCTCTCTTCAAATTGTCGCTTAAGAAAATATGCGGCCTCTCACGGAGCGTACAGTTACGTAAAAAAATGTCTGCGTTGATAAAAATTTCGAAGCTGTTCGCTAACCACCGATTAACCCTGCAGCTCGCAGCAAAGATTCATTCTGGCTGGCTCTTTGAAATCACGGCTCGCCGCGGTCGGATTCTTTGGCTCCGACATCGGGGAGAGGTGTGACGGCAAAAAGAGCGCCGTTACGCAGAAATTAATAATCCTTGGCTGGATTCCGTGGATAGAACGCGTTGATAGAGGGCGAGGGAGGAAGGAGAAAGATGGATGGATGAAGGAAGAAAGTGGTAGCTAGTCACCGTGGAGACCTCGATGCACAAGCGAGCGCGGGGCTTTAAGGATGAGAGATATGTGCCTAACGAGGTACGGGGCACGCGGAGTTGGGGACGGCGCGACGGGACGGGACGGGACGGGACACGAGGAAAATTATTAATCACGGCTGGGATTTCATAAAGCTCCGTTTAAGCTGTGCACAGTGCATCGTTTATTACCAGGTTCTCCGTTGGAGGCTTTGCGCAACCAGGAAATACACTGGTACCGTTGGGCTCGTGTTCCGACGAGTTCTACGGGGCCCCGTTATTGCGTATCAAGGCGGAGCCCCCGCCTTGATCTTGCCCGCGAGAATAACTCGCTCCGACCTCCTTTGCGAAAATTGAACGTCGCCAACCACGCGGTTCGAATTACCAGCGACGACAGGGACCCCCGGCCCGTGGTCCGCCGGCTTTGAGCAAACTCGAGGACGCGGTTTGTTTAGACAGACGACAACCCGCTAAATTATATCCGACCGCCAGGATTCCCCGAACCGGATCCGCCTTCCGGTAATATTTCCGAGCGCCTGTCGGTCTCTCGTCATATCCAAATTTCATCTTTCAGCCGCCTTCGTTCAGCTCCCTCGTCCCCTTTCGTCGGGCTTCTCCTCGCCGTTTCTTTTCACCGTCGTGTCGTTCTTCGTGCCAGCGAGAAAAGTCCAACCCAGCAGCGTGGAATATGTGTCCTTCCGTTTCTTTCGACGATACGTGTCACTCGAGCCAAGTTGAAAGACAGTGTCCCGGTTCCTCTGTTTCTTGTGCTACTTGGATTCGGGTCAACCCTTCGTTTCCTCTTCTTTCTTCCTTTTCATCTTTTCTCTTTTGTTCTTATTTTGGAGAATCTCTTTGGGAATTGTAAGAAACGATTATATACAATTCATTTTAATTGTGTTTTGATCGTTACAAGATGACTACAGTTACAATTTCGTTTCTTTCTGTTGCAGGTAAGTGCCACTTGCAGAGTGCCCCTTTTGCGAACAGGTAGATATTTCTTTCTGTTTCAGGTAAGTGCCACTTGCAGAGTGCCCCTTTTGCGAACAGGTAGATACAGATTTCTAATAATATTAATATCAATATTTCTAACAATAATACGAGAACGTAATTTCAACTTTGCGTCAGAAGTTATTTCTAATAATATTTTCATACGTAATTTCAGCGCGTGAAGAATAATTTCAACGATACAAACTTTAATGATCACGCCTAAAATTGGCACGTAAATTTCCATAAATCTAGTAGAGCAAAAAAAAAAACAGCATTCAAGCTCAGTTTTTGGAACTCGAAACACTCCCTCGAGTCCGTCAATTTAGCATTCCCCGCTATCAAATTCTTTGGCATGCTTGCGCCAATTCAGTCCATCAATCGATGACGGGTGCATCGTAGCCTCTGGTTCATCGAGAACCGGTAAAGAGCGTTCTTCTGGTAAAGAGAGGCGCGCACGTGCGTCTCATCGTGCGAGCGCGTGCACGTGACACGCGAGGGACGGGATCAAGGAGGGTGGTTTTCCCTGTAAACTAAGTAGTACAGCCAGAGCGAGGTATCGAGTGAGGGGTCAGCTGAAGGCGCACTAGGAAGGGATTATCCGAGTCGGTATTCGGTAATTGCTGCTAGCAATTTACTCAGGCAAATCCCCATTAACCGAGCCGACAAACCTGTCGGACGTGTTCCTTCACGCAACCGCGCTCGTGTGTGCGTATCCGTAGCGCACTCTCGTGCGTGTGTGCTACGAACGCTGAACGGGCGACAGGAGGCGAAGGCTCTCCTTTGATTTTTGTTCACAAACGACGGAGAGAACTTTAAGAGAAAATCGCGTAGAAAAAGATTAAATCTCTCGAGATCGATTAAACGTACAATTTTGCAACAAAAATCAATTGCACGCTATTTGTCTTTTCTACTAGTTTAAAATGCCAAAGCTCTGTTTTTCGCACGTTTTTCACGTCGTCAAACAGATTTGCACGACAAAGTCAAGTAATTGCACCTAATCGCACCAACACACCGCGAAGAAAAACTTCATTTTTAAGATTTGGGAAATCCTCTCGCAACACCATACGCCAGCGATCTCATCTCACAGGCATTAAGCTCGCCGTAAGACACTGCGTTAGCGGTGAGAAACCGACTCCAAACAATCGATGTTCGGATAGCTTCGGTACGAGAGGAAGGTTAATACGACAGGTAACGTGACGTTGAGTCGAAATCGAGCAACCCCCTGTTGTACACTGGCTCGGGCTTGCTCCGAGCAACTGTTCCTCCGAGACACCGGCGGGGATATCGCGCGGCTACGCTGGTCGGATTAGGATCTATCCTTTAGCCTGCCATTCCTTTCTCGAGTTCAGCGGCGGCGTTGCCTCGCAGGCAAGGTCCAAAACGTGGAACGACAGCGCGGCACCGGCGGTGGTTGACTGGAAACAAGACGCAGAGAGAGAGAGAGAGGGGGGGGGGAGAGAGAAGCCGGTCTCTCTGCATCTGGGGAAATGTGCCGAGATTACGGATCCAATTCCAATAAAGTTTAGCACGTGAGCCGACTGACAGCCGGCCAATTATTATTTAACCGACGCAGACCCGGTTCCACCCTCGAGCTTCCTGTTGGACCGGCCCGAGGGAGAGAAGAGAGAAGACGAAAAGACAGTTTCGATATTCTTGAAAATCTTCCCGAACGTGCCCCGCGGAAAGGAACACCCTGTCTTCGATCGGTCAAAGGGTGGAAAAACGGCAACGATTTATATCCGTCGTCTGAATTCCTCTTCTTCGTCTCCTCACGTATCGAGAAATGTATTTTGTATCGAGAAACTTTTCACGAACTGGAATTGTTGCGCGTCGTGTGTGCAGCGAAACGGATTGTTCGTTGTATTAATAAACTCGTGTTCATAGCTCTCGGTGAGACTATCTTTGATACTCGGTGTGCTAAAGATAACTGACTATTTATACTGTAGGTGTATTGATGATTCATCAAGTATACGCTCGCCGTAAATACCTCGCAAGTTTTGTATTTTGAGTTTCGCTACTGAGAATATTTCGTATATCCAGTGGATAAATTGTACGTTTGTGAAAATTTTCTACGAATCGAAAGCGAACGTTTATACGATGCGATTATAAGCGCAATTTAATGTATCGTCGAGCCTAGCTACGATCTTAAAGAATGCCTCTCATTGTCGCGTAATTGCTGAACTTATTATTTCGAGCAGTAATTAAGGTGTATCAAAAGAACGCTTTTTGATCCCTTATCCGATATTAACATCAAACGATTCCCTCTTTCGTTTGATCCTTTTCTTCGTTAATAGCAATAAGAGGCACGCGGAGCTGCGTCGACCCCACTTCTCTCTATCGAACTATGATTCCTTTCTCCCCGCTTTTTTAAACGAAGCCGTTTGTTCGAGCTGCGACAATGTTTCCTTTGTCGAGTAATTCGCGAGCTTTCGTTATAATTGGGAAAAAAGGACACCGTCTTCCGCGTTTCTGTAATTCCGTCTCTACGTAAATTATTTATACTAAACGTTTCACAAGTTTCGCGGAAGATCGACGACCCTTTGATCTTTTGAACATGAAAGCTCGAATTCGTGTTTACAAAATTTTCTAATTGCAACACTCCAATTTACCAGCGTCACCAGGTGACAAAATTCCGTAACATTCTCCGTCATGTCACCAGTAATTCCGTATTATTATTAAACAGCAGGTTAGCAATTATCACCGAAACAAACTAATTTTTCGCAAAATCTAACATGTCCGTGTTTTCACCGGTCATACACGCATATACCTTCGAACATGTGTTTAGAAAATTTTCCAACTGTAATACTCCGATTTGCGCCGGGTGATTCTGCAAGTTAGTAATTATATATAATTATTATTAAACACGATTACCAATTATCACCGTAACGAAGTCCTGGTATTGAAAAACTAACCGAATTTCATAAATCTTGGGCGAAATCTAACGAACGTCCACCCTTTCACCGGCCCGACTCGCGTCGATCGACGCGCGCGTGTACCTTCGAACATTGTTCATCGACCGGTGCAGATAATCGACAACGTCCAATTATATTAATTATTCGGCGGTTCTTTCCCCTGCGGAAAGGGGGCAGGCGAGAACTTTTCAGGTTAAACAGATCCAGGGGAAACGACCTGTACCTGGCTGGCGACGGAACAAGGGGACAAGATGGGAGTTCATTCGAAACGCTGACATCATTGATCCTCTGTTCCGCTTTCTGGCTCGATGCTTAGCGGCGTTAATCAATACAGAGAACGGCAGCCAGTCGGTTGCAATTTAGAGTGAGCGCAATTGTCGCTGGTCGCTCGTCGCCGTTTCGCTCCATTCATTAGGCATTTTCTATCGCGTAGACGTTTTTCCCCGTTTGCGTCGAGCGTTGTTCCCCGTATGCGCCCGAGCACCCACCACGAGCACCGTGCAGCCACGTTAATTGGCTTGCGGTGTCGGGCAACGCTCTCGTAATTAATTACCCCGGTGTCGGCTATACACTGTGATGACATTATGCAGCGACGTGTGCGCCAAGATGGCAAAAGATTATCGGCAAAACCGTGTGTGTGTGTGAGTGTGTGTCGCTATTCGCCGGGTTACGCGTACGCGCGATCGCCCCGCTATCTAATGTCTCGTAACAAGATCGGCGAACAGGATCCCTGTAACGAGAGTCAGTCTCGTTCTGTTCGCTCTCGTCACAGCTATCATCGTTCTCTCGTGAGTTCTCTCGGTCTAATTGTCGCCCGACGCGTGCTAAATTCTGTAGCCTCGAACGTCTGTCATCTGCGACAGCGCGAACGTTCGTTCAGTTCGTCCGACCGAGCTACGTTTGAAATTGCTCGCCAGTGTTTGTTGTTGTTGCAGGTACCCAACGGTAATTGTAAACTCGCAGCTGATTCGCGGATCAGTAGACTCCGATCGTGTTCGATTTGCAATTTGTCGGAGTAAATTCGTTCGACTAGATTTCCGCGAGATTTCTCGAACCTGAGTGAAATGTTCGATAGAGGGGTGGGAGTCAACATTTTTGTGTACGATCGTAATTTTTTACGATGCGAGTACCTTGTTTGTGTCGTTTATTATTATTATTTTCTTTTTTTAATGGCAGAGAATAACAAAATTAAATTGATTTACTTCCAGACAATTTTCATTCTTCCTTTCGAGTCATACGTGTGTTTCGTCTGGAAGAGGCGAAAACATTTTTCCAATCTTGCGTCCGCGCGCGATTGATATCCGTATACATTTCGACGTCTCTTTGTTCTCGATGCCGTTTCGCGTGCAAATACACCGCTGGGAGGCTCGCGTCGTTGTTATGGAAATTTATGGTAATGCAAAGCGAAATTCAACGAGTAATTTTTCATTTCAAAACGTTCGATTAACGTTCCGGACCGAACAAACGCGTCCACGTTCCCGTCACGATGTAAGAAACCAACAAACGCATCTAATCGATTCACAAATCGTCGACTAATCGCACCTCAATCGCAAGCGCGAATCCAAAACGCTCTTCTCGTCGCGGTGTATTTTAGGAAAAACGTACAGTAGGGAGCAAATTTGAATCAGCAACGATGACAAATTGTCGATATTTTAAATTCTCTGCAAACTTGTTTGCAAAGAAAATTTCGAATCTCTACTTCGATTAGAGATTACTTTTCAAAGCATGATTTTACATCATCACGCACAGTAGATGGGAAAAGTTCTCGAATAGAATCTCATACTGTTCTAGAAATATTGAAGAATTTTTTTCTGAACTAGATTTACCATGGTCATAAAGTCTGAAGTCTTTCTTTTACGACTCCTCGAAATTTGCTACACGACTTTTTTTTATCATTTTGTTAAACTTTGAACGTTGAACAGCGAGACGTTAGGATTTCTTGAATTTCAAAGTTTGATCAAATGATAAAATTGTATAACACGTTTTAAAAGGTCATTACAAAGAATAGAGTTCGTCGTAGATCTGATTGTGAAAAAATATTTTCCAATATTTTTAAGGAACTTAGAATTTCTATAACTTTCGAGGATAAAAGCAAGCTGCGTCGTGTGAAAACTTTTTCGAAAAATCCAAGCCAGAAATTGTCCACGCTTTAAAGCCAAATCAAACAAACCTGTTACGTATGACTTTTTTGTTTACGGAGTAGTTGCAACAGTTCGAAACATGGACAATCTTTTAGTTACTTTCAGATTCAATTCGTAAATCGCTGAAAGCGATTAAAAGTCGAATAAAATTTACGGGACGTTGTTTCTCGAGTCTGCTGCTATAACTCAAAGAGGCCGGTCTAAATTTGAAAAGGATTTTCAAAGATTCGTTTGAAACACGTCGTTTGAAATACGAGCCAGTTCAATTGCACGCCATCGCCACTGGCGAATCATAACGGAACGTTATATCGCTGTTTATTCTGCGTTTCGCGCATAAAAATTTTCCCCATTGTTCCAAGCTTGATACTTGACGCGCCGCGTTAACGAAAGCAAACGATTTTCATATTCCCGCTAATATCGCGCGATAACTCGCGGCAATTCAACGGGCTCGCGCCCAGTTTACTCGCGTTTAATTTCACATTTGTCGCGACGGCGGCGTGCCGTGACGCCAGCTACGAAAATTTCACTGCGAAATAATAAATGCGGCCGTTAATTCGGCCGCGGGCTTTCGAATTTATTATTTAAGATCTGTCCATGGGGAAGGAGGCGATGGCTCGTTGATTGCTCAGTCCGGGCATAAATGGGGTTGCTTGGAAAGTAAAATACGAGCTCCCAAGTCCTGCGCGCATTGAATTGCAGTTTTTACAACAATAATTCTAAATCCCTGGCACCTTCCTTTTTTTTTTTCTTTTTCGTTTCTCATTTCGCAGCGATTCGAGTGCGGAACGATATTTAATCTCGTCGCGCGTTTTAAAATGTTTTGGAATTTGCGAGCTGAAGTTGAGCATTCTACGTCGAAGCCAGAGACGTTCGAATTGAGGGAGAAATTTATAGGTTAGAATGGATCGATCAAAATAGTTTCTTTTTCTTTCAGTTTTTCAGTGTATACCGCATATAATTTCGAAAAATCTGCAACCGAGTACCGCAAGTATCTGCCATTTAAAAGTTTCTAATTCTCTAGATTATATCTTGCTCACGTGAGGGTCATCTCTGTGATCGGTAAAACTATCACTATCTTGTCATTATTTTAATATTCTTTCGTTTGAATTGCACTATCATTGTTGTTTTTATTGATTCCAATTCATAATCAAAAAAACATTATTCGCAAAATTATTTCTTTTTTCCAGCTTTTGAATGTTCGCGTATCTATTAGACAAATAGATATCCCAGTCGATTTGTCTCACTGAAAGGCCCAGAAGTAGCTGTTCTGACTAGGAAGTGAAGACGACTTTTTTCTACCACAAAATTTCATTGATACGCAAACATTCGAATCGATCCGAAACAAATTACAGGCGCTAGACAACGTCACTCCTACTCGAGGTCTATCCCACGCCCCCTCGCGAGTCACGTGACCCAAATCAACCAATCGCTAATTTTCGTTGCATTAGGCCCGATTTTCTGGGTTATTCCAGCTAAAATCACTTTCAGTGATAAAATGTATTCAGCCTAGCTAGCAGGACGACGTTTGAAATGACGTAGGTTGCGAACGTTAACACTCGCTTTCCATATTTAAAGCCTACAGAAAAATTGCGTAAAATTACAGACGAATGTCCGATGAAATTATTACAAGCAGCAAAATTGGAAGTTGAATGAGCCAACGGGAACGGAAAGTTCTCGATCCGATCGCAACGTAAATGGCCACGATCATTAGAGAGGTGGTGTTCTTGCAACGTCAGAGCTCGACGATTTAACGATTCACCGGCGTGCGTTGCGCGTAAGCGACGTGTCGCGCCGGAACGATTCTGCAGATACTTTGAATGACAGATTACTCGCTGGCTCGCCGCAAATCCCACGAAGATGCGTCGAAACTCTCGAGCGGCGGGCGTCGCGACGGTGAAACGTTCCGTGTCAATCACGTGCGGCGATGGTAACGGCGGGCTACCGCTTCCGTGTCGAGCCAGAAGCCAGCCGTATTAAACGTAATAATTACAATCGGCGCGGCCGCGTTTGCGGTGTGTGTTCACGCGACGATCGCCGCGCGACCACCGGAGAAATCGGGATCGTTTCGTGGAAAATGAATCGCGAGCCTGTCCGAGCACGCGAGACGAGAGAAAACGATCGATCGAGATGAAAAAGCCAACGATAAAGGGGAAGACGACGAGAAAGAGGGACGAAGAAAGAGAGAATCCAGCCGATTCCACACAGGGGAGGGTGGAGAGCTCGCGTAGACGCGACATGCAAGAACGTATCGATTGTGCTACAGCGTTAGATCGCCCCTGTTGCACGTAGGCCAAATGACGGCGTATTATTCCCCACTTACCCCTGCCCGTTAGCTCGGCAAAGAATACGGGAACACGACGTGAAATCGCTCGCGTGCCGCATGAATCATCATTCATTTCGTGTTACGCGAGCTGACGTACGTGTCGGTGTTGTGCACCTGCAGTTGAAGTCTACGTGGTGGCTGAAGCGTGTCCACGCGGACTCCGACGAACGACGCCGGCCTGGTGGACGCCTGGTGGACTTTTATCTCTGGAATCGGTTTACATGACCGGCATCTGATAACACGGCCACCGAACACACCGGGATACCCCTTATTTACTCCGTTTCTACTACGCCCATCCCGTTCCACCTTTCTGCCTGTTCTTTCTCTCTCTTTCTCTCTCTCTCTCTCTTTCTCTTCTTCTTTCCACCACCGTCCTGCTTCTCGTTTAGGCTGTCCGCTCGCGCAACCGCGTGGCAGAAGCTACGAAGCGATTCTTATCGTAGGTAGCAATCGTCTTCGAAATAGCCCGGTTGTCCATCGGCCGCCGGTGTAGAATTCCGTGGAACAGCTCGCGTTACCGAGGCTGTTCCTCGATCGAATGGCTCGATTAAAAAAGAAGGAAAAAAAAAAAAAATTAAAATAACGATCGAAACTAGTTTGGGGTTGCAACGTGTGGTTTGGTTTCTCTCTATCTTGGATTTAAAAATTGCACGATATTATTGATCATTGGTTGCGAACAACCCATTGTGAATGGGATATCGATCGATGTTCTTTCAAAGTTGCAAATTAGCAGACAATACCGATATGCTTCCTTGTTCTTTCATCGAAATGTCTGTCTTGAAAATGATCAGAGCCAAATGTGAAAAAAGGATAACGTTGCAACAATTGAGAACTGCCTACGTGATCCTTTCCACGCAGGGGATCGACTCTCCCCCCGAAATCGTACGGGTTATTCATTATCAGTTTCCGGACAGGAGCTCGGCGAAAGATCTCGCGGATGATCGAGCTTGAGCATCCCGCGGAACGGCGACAGTAGGAAGGAAGAGATCGCGGGGCATCGAGGGTTAAACGTGCAAATCACGATTTTTAAGTGATCGTTACTCTCCGATGGTCGGCACTTAAGCCTTATTCATCGTCGGACCGATCCGACCTCACGTAGAGCGAGAACGCCGAGCGAGACCGAAATATCTTTCCGCCGGTGTCATTCCAGGCGCGGAAGCTCTACTCATTGGAATCCTCGTCTTAAGAATAATCGCCAGGATTTCGGAGGACGTGTTACGATGACAAAACGTGGGGGGGGGGCAGGTCGGAGGACAGGACGAGGCTTGGTTTTCAAGGGGTTCGCCAACGTTACACGGCGGGGGTATCAAACAAATTGAGTGGAGATCCGGTCGTCTGCTCGTTTATAATGATATCAACGCGTCTGTCTACCCCCTGTCCCCCTCCCCTCCTCTCCTCCCCTCTCTACCACGAGCGCATTCCTCCATTCTCTGTCCCATCTCGCTCAATGGCTCTTTGTTTGCCTCTCCTCCCTCGTCCCTCGTTCTCTGTTTCGCTTTGATTTCGCGCCTCCCCGTTTACTCTTTTTTTCTTTCCCTCTTCGCGTCTCTCTTTTTCTTTTTTTTTTTTCGTCGTCGACGACGACGACAAACGATCGACAATACACGCGCGCGAGCGCGTACCCTCCACACGCATTTTGACGCGTAGTGGCGCGTGAACGCGCCGCGTCGAAACTGGTATCATTACCGAGGCCGGCGCACAATGGGATCGCGGGGCGTGATCGCGTTGTCTCCTCTCGCGGGGAAGGCGCCGCGCGATTCTTTCCTCCCGCGAGCGTAAAAACCGCGTCGCGCCGTCGTTCTTCGCATTGTGCTCGCCTTCTCGCGTTTGATCGCCGGAAAATCGCGCGTCGTTTGTCTCGCGCGCGGTGGTCCCGCCGCCGGGAAGTTTAACGAGGCCCTGCCCCGCGTGGACAAATTATCTCGCCCGGGATTCACGGCGCGTGCGCACGTCGCGCGGTCAATAACAGTGCGACAGTTCATCGACAGGGGGGAAGATTGTGCCGTGTAATTTGTATTAATACTCGAAAGCAGTCTCGTTAATAGTTAAGCTCTCCGCATTAATTGCGATGCAACGCGGTTAATGAAATGTGCAACGGTGACAGCGCCCCGCTGCCGTTTGACGATTCCGCGTGACGCCGTCATCTGCCTCATCCGGGCTACCGGGCTTCGCCGGAAAGCGTTGACAGCGTTCAACAAAAGTTCGTAATGAGATTTCGATGAACGCCAGCCGCTGGTCCGCGCGTTATATGTATATATATATATATATACAATGCTCCGGAAACGTTATAAACGTTTCGCGTAATCGTTTATCATCGCCATGTGGTCGCCTTCAAACGCCTCGTTTATTCGTCAAATTGATTTCTATCTCCTCCTACGTGTACAGTAAAGAAGGGATGATAACATTTTCACATCTTTTTTCCTATCTCGACTCTCGTGAGAATGTTGCAACGAAATCAGCGAGATTGTTCCGATAGGAATTGATTTGGTGTCTTGAACAGTTTAAGTGGTTTCAAGGAAGAAGTAAAGTGCATACCAATTGCCAATTCGAAACGAAGAAGCGTTGTATAATTTGGTATCGCCGCGGCTTCACGCTACACCAAGCGGTATATACATGGATTATTGCTACGTACACATCTGTAAATTGCCAGAACATATTTTTATAACGAGTGAGAGACATCGCTCGCCACTGCAAATGGAACTCAAATTGGAAACGAAATTGTTTCGGCCGACGTAGAAAAATTAATAAAATAGCCCTCTATTTTCCTGCCTGGCCGGGAATCTCCCACGCTCTCCTTCCTCCCCTCCCCTGGAAACCAATGTACGCGCGGCAACATTCACAGAAACCAGAGATAATCTACTGGAATTGATTTCATGCGAGCATGAAACTCTCGAAAAAGTAACCGTGAAATGCACGGTGTACGTGTAATTCGCAACCGATTCTTTAGAACGTTGAAAATTTCAACGAAAAATAATCTGGCATTTGAAGCCCTCTTAATTCCGTCTAAAATTCCATTTATTTAAAAGAGTCCGTATAAATCTTCTTACTCCGTCTCATTAACGTACATACGTCTCGCTTTTTATATCACGAAACTCATAATTATCACCATAATTGTTCGAACTTGACTTTAGCAGTTGGCAGACATTCGCTTGAACAATTTCAATTCGATTCGTTGATGACCAAATAATAATCATTCACGAGTGTTTGTGAAATTTTACAAAACTGCAGGATCTGAACAAGAATATCACAGTCGCAATATGAAAAGTATTTCTTCATCGAGAAGAATCTCTCGCTGTTAAAAAGTAAAGCGATGGAAACGTATTGCAAATGATTCCTCTGTTCCAACAAATTTTATGAATCCTGCAGTTCGTTCAAAAGGACGCAAAACTTTCAAATCTGAAAACTTTGTTGCCCGCTTTTAGAAACGTTCTCCAAGTCCCTGAACTCCAAACACTCGAAAAATATCTTCGCCGAAATTTCTCATTGATCGTTGATTCCTTGAATCTTCAACTGGATTATCCAATCGAAATCTCGAGATCTCGCGAGCGTCAGTTACGACCGCGCGACGTCGGCAAGAACGATCCCTCGCGAGGATCAAGTCGAGGATGATTTTTCCCAGGCCGGTTCCGCTCGAAGGATTTCGCGGCGCGACACCGCTCACGGGCACCAGCGATGATTAATGACGCCGGTTTGATACATCACCGTCATTTTTCACGCATAGATGGGTGCCGTTGATACGCCCTTCGGCCGGAGCGCGCACTCACACGCGGTAAAACGGGCGCGCGTTACGAATACGACGATGTGCAGTCGCTGGAAAGACCTACCGCAACGACTAACAACTTTATTAATGCGGAGGACGAGACTGGTACTGCCGCGAACAAAGCGAGAAAGTATGGTTTGAGAGTCGAGATGATGGAACGTGTTGGGATCGAGAAAGCATGGTTTTAAATCTCCGAGATTTCGTTACACGATCGAATATTATTTAGAACGACGGCGTAACAAAAGTCCGTTTTGGCAAATATTAGCAAAGTACACGTGTACCGAATTAATATTCAAAGTCGTTTAACGTTCGCCCGCCGTTCGGATCGATACGTACCTGAAATGTTAATTGGGAATTTAATAACTCTCCGGTGAAATATTTAACGTGAGATTTATTAGCGTTTTATTAGCGTGTTGTGTAACGGACGTGTTCCGCGTCTGGACATGACAGTTTCAACGTGGATCTTATTTGCGTAATTATTTAACGTACGGTGTTTAAAAAAAAAAAAAAAAAAAACATAAAACGCGGTACAAAGAGGGAAATTGGATGAAAATTCAAATGCAATAAATAAATCTGCCTTTTTCCGTCGAAATATACCGTCGAAGTGAGCTCGCAGCTCGAAAAAGGACGATATTATAATTATATATAAATACAAAGAAACCCGAATGAGCGAAAGAACAAACACGAAACGCGAGCGGGCGCGTGGCAGAATAAACTTAACGCTGGCACGGCAAACAAAGTGGTGGGAAAGCTTCGGCCGTGCCAATATTATCGGCGTGACTTTTCATCAACTTCTTGGACAATGGCAGTGATTTATACGAAGCGGCGGGAAAACGGGCAAATATCGAAAGCGACGAGCGCGCGCAGGAGAAGCACTTATCGCGCTAGTCATCGTGAAATATGTTATTGAAGCATCTTTCTCGCGGCGGACGAGGCCGGTCCCACGCAGAGTTTGTCGTTCTGTAATTTACACGGCGGTGCCGTATATATCCTTGCGACGCGTCTGCACGCGAAAATCGATGGGACCGTATCTCCTCGCTGCGTTTCATTCGCCCGATCGCTTTTTATGACGCTTTCCTACGAACCTCTCTCTCCATTTCCTCTCGCCGGGGGAAAGCCGGGGAAAATCGTCGATCACACTCCTCACGTGTATTTGAAACATCGTCGTTTTGGTAAAAATTCTTCTTCCACGAATAGATGAGGTTTCGTCGGCAATGTTTCATCTTGAGTCAATCTGACAGAAGTCGGTTATAATTTTCTGCATTTGAAACATCATCGTTTTTGTAAAACAACAATTTCTCGATGAATAAACAAACGTTTATTTCAGTTTCTGGTGTAAACTGATGGCTGTTCATTTTGAGTCGAGCTGACGGATAAAATGAGTCTGACCTATTCGCCAATTCTTTTGAGACACATCAGGAAATATATCAATCGCAACGTCAAAATTTCACGTTTCTAAAGACGTGGCAAATATTCAGAATCTTGGCGTTAATATTTCACGGTAAAAAGCGAGTGGAGAAAACACGTCGCAGGTGTTTAATACTTAATCGGGGCATCGGGGATCGGACTAATCCGCAAATCCCACGAGATTCTCCTCTTAAATTATAAAGTTGCGTTGTATCGAGAAACTCGTATCGAGCAGTGGCTGAGTTTCTTTCGTAACAAAAGATTAGAGCATCGAGAAACTAAAGATCTCGCCTCGAGTGTGCGGCACTTTTATTTTCGATAATGCGGATGGAGCAGGAAAAATCAATTTCCTCGATTTAACAAGGGACAAATTCTGTCCAGATAGGAAATGAATTTCGATTGACGAGGAATCGTTAAACCGACTCGTAGTTGAATCTGACTGACTTTTGAACACATGCATATGGATGTGTATTTTTCACAAAACAGCGCAACGTTCTTGCACTCGCGCTGAAAGCACGCGTGTACGAGCGCCGACCACACGTGTAGTCAACAGTTTTCATTTTTCTTTTTTTTTTTTGTTTTTTGTTTTTTTGTTTTTTTGCAAACTCGTTTATCCAGATAGATATTCCAGTTCGTGTGAAATTTCAGTTGCTTGGCAATAGTTCTATGGTTACGTTAAACCTTAACGCTCGAAAAAATCTGGCAATATTGGGTGATGGCCATCGACATCAAAACGTTCGGGTTGATTGCTAGTACATACGCCGGACGTACCTTTAAATATTTGCGATTTATTATTTCGAAAAAGCGTAAAAGTTCGGGCGGAACGAGCGCCGCGCGGATTACGGCGGGGAAAGTTACGCTT
Organism: Melipona quadrifasciata; assembly: GCA_001276565.1. NCBI lineage: Eukaryota > Metazoa > Arthropoda > Insecta > Hymenoptera > Apidae > Melipona > Melipona quadrifasciata. The sequence continues at coordinate 626,664 of KQ435749.1, forward strand.
GCGACGGTGGTGTTTTAAATTTGGATTTAAATCGCGAAAAGCCCAGGAATGGAAATGGCCCCGATGCTGAAACTATTAAGTTGGAAAGTTACGATCAAGGTAGCTCCGACTTCGAGAAGATATAGCCGAAGATCGAGAAATCTTTAATCTTGGGAGCTCGGATTCGAGGATAAGGCCGAGCGGACTTTCGATAAAAGTTGGAAGAAATCTGCGGAACTTGTGAAATTCTCGGTTGACGTGCAATACTTCCTCGACGTTTTCGTAATTAATTTCACGCGTATTCGTCTGTTGGGACAGCGTTCAACTGACAAACGTGGCAAAACGATGAACTTTTTTTTTTTTTAAATATAAAAGCAGCTAAGCGATGAAAAAAATTGTTCTTTAAATATAAATAATTAATGTCACAAGTATACGTGTCCGTCATAGAAGCAGATATCGTGCGTGTTTTACTTTAACAAACGTTAGTGCGAATGTCGTGCACGCCAGTCTCTTGCAACATTGTCGCTTTACTGCGCGAGATGCAAACGATTTCATAAAACTTGTCGATGTCGTTTCCGTGCACCTCGCGGTGCTTGTGCGCGCGTAAATGCTCGGAAAATTACGAATTTAAAAAAGCTCCGCTGAATGCTATCGCGTCCGCGTGCTTGCAAGTGTATTTTTACTTACTTCGAATCTCTTTCTGCCAAACGTAAACAAACGAACGTTCATTGTTCCCGTAATCCTAAATCTTCTTAAAATGCTTTCAACATTAGCATATATTCAAATACATAAACGCGAGAGCGCGACTCTCTGAATATTCTGTAAAAACACGGCGGCGTAATTTTGCGCTCGGTTAAATTCAAGAAGTCGAGTGTATCGCTGTAAAAGCATCGCGTCTGCGTTGAAAATAATCTAATCGCGAACAGCGGGAGGCTGTTCTTTTTACGCAAACAAAACGAAACGCAAGATTGTGATTTAAAAGTTACTTTGAAACAAAAGTTAAACAGACGAATGTTGACGAAGAATGTTTAAAATTCAACCATTCCGCTACGAGACGCAAAAAGATTTGATCTATCGAGTTTCTCCTGGGATCTTGAATTAAAAATTAACCTGTAATTGCGCATGTTCCTTTGAAAGGAATCATTTCCACGCATCTCACCACTAAATTGTAAGTTGTCTTCAGTTACACCTGCTCGCAGTTACGCCGCGCTGCAGCGCTGGTGCCACAAAGAGGGCAGTTGACGAATATTAGGTTCATCGTTTCCGCGAGGCGAGCAACGCGAGGGGGTGGTCGAGAAAGCGGCCAGGCGTGAGTGGGAACGGGAAGAAAAAGAAGGAAGAAGGGAAGCGCGGTGGTAGAAGGCGACGCTTTTCCATCGATGGAAGATTGAATAATTCAAAAGCGTCTTGCCCAGCGATTTTCAAACGGCGAGCGCCCACTTGTGCTTGCGGCCGCAATCCCTGGTCTAATTCCGCGTCTCCGAATAAATGCATACTATTAATGGAGAGAGAGGGAGAGACGCTTTTACGTCTCTCGAATCGTATATCCAGCTCTCGCCTTAGCCGAGCCACACCGGGGAATAGGGAATTCCTCGGCCCCGATCTCGATATTCACGGCGATCGTCTACGGCCTCTCGCCTCCGATAGGAAAAATCGAAGGTAAGAGGTCTTAACTTTTTTCCGCCCCGACCAACTGTGCGTGCACGCTTCGGATATTCTACGTCTCCGTGCCTCGATATCCCGCCGCGAGTTCTCCTGGCCAGCCATTAAATCGCGTACGGTTCGCATTCGCCCTGCGGGAAACTAATTTACTGGGAAAAAGACTCTTTTTTTCTTTTTAAATTTAGAAAAATTTGCCAAATGACCAATTTCGAAAGAAATCTCGACTTTTGTCGTTGAACATTGTTGGAACTGGCAGAATTCGTTTCCAAGTCTCGAGTGACGTATGCAAATCTCGCCATATAAAATTTCTATTCCTTGACACTGGAACTGGTCAGAAATTTGTAATTTTTTGGAGCAACTTTGCGTTTTTTCAGAGATTCGAATGACTTTGTAAAATATATCGTATCGTAAACCTTTCCCTTTGGCTCAATCTTGATACTTTGGTTCTCGGTAGTTTTAGCGTTATCGTACTCAACTCATAAATTCGATCTGAAGATGTTCAGTAAATTAACTTTTTTGACGACACATGAATTGGCTCGTCAGCACAGATACAAATATCTATTTAATCGCAAAGTTACAAACTCCAGCCGAACTTGGATCCAACGATGAGCGATGAAAGCGACAGTTCGACAGTTCGGAGGACCAGGGTCAAAGGTGTCTGAAGCGACGTCTGGTGCTGGCGGGACCGGGATGCACCGACTGGCCGCACACAGTTGCACACTGGATGAGCAACACATGCACGGAGCGCGCTGCAGCCAGAGTAGAGCCGGAGGTTTTTGAACGTTGCGGA
>KQ435749.1:647605-665612 GCA_001276565.1 Melipona quadrifasciata
GAAAGGGTTTCAGCCACGCGTGTAAACATTCTCGCGGCGCGAAGCAATTGACGGGCGAAGGCCGCGGGAACGTCTCCGATTGAACGTCTCGCGATTTTCATGCCGCGCCGGACGACCGATTGATAATAATCACAGGGCGCATTCGTCGGTTACAGACGGGATTACTCAGGTGGCCGGTGCGTTGATCAAAGCGGAATTCCCGGCGAAATACTCTAATTGGCGCGTGCATGCTTTGCCAGGGAATTTGATTTGCTTTCCGTTTGACGGAGGTCCGCAGATTGACCCTGACGATATTGCGATCCGTGTACTCTCGAGCCGGGGCTGCCTCGGATCAGAGAGAAGATGCAAGGCAATCTGAGGTCTGTGCACTCGCGCGCCCGCTGCATATATGAATACCAATGGTGGAAGGAAGTTTATTGGGAAGTCGGCAGGGGCAGGATTACTCGTCGAGTCAAGTTTAGATCGTGGTTAATCTTAGCCATCCTCCCCCGCCCTGAGTTATCGGCTGGCAAACAGGAAAACGGCACGCCGTTTATATTTGCCCGCTTCTATTTGCGTATCGCGGAACCCCGCAACGTGGGGGTAGGTATAGATTAAGAACCCGCAGTTTCACCGAAGCAATTAAAGAAACGTAGCCCAAGGAGAAACTTAGAAACTCTCCTTTCAAGTATCGTACATCGATATTTTTTCGCCTGCGCTCTCTCGCAAACGCGCGAAAATTCGCGAATCCGGTCGAAGTTTTCCTTTTTTTTAATTAAACTGAAATTATTTCAGTTGGAATGAATTTTAAGGAACAAATTGCGCGGGAGTGTGCAGAGAAATTACACTTGGTCCAGTGCTGCTCGGTGAATTTATAGTCGCACGGTAAGATTTCTCTCGCGCGAAACTGAACGAAAGGAAAGTAGGGAACGTCGCGTACTGCAGCGTCCCGGCACGGGATACGGCGGCCCCGCAACGTTTAACGCCGGGAAAGCGGGAACAGTCGCTATTGTACTCTGGGAAGTTTGCATTCTAACGTTACTAATTACGAGTTTACTCTATATAGACACTCGAGTATCTCGAGTTTCTTTGGAAAATATCAGTTTCAAACTCTTGGCCGAAACTCTCTCGCGGAGCGTTCTCGTAAACAATTAGCGGATATGGGGGATAGCTTGAGCTCGCGTGACATGTCCAAGATATTCCGCGCTGGTGTGTGTGTAACGTGTCTCTTTCGAGGAAGAACACCGTATCCTCTCAGTTCTTAGTAGTCGCAGCCTCGCAGCTACCTTTATTAAGCACGCGAATGCCCCCCCGTAAGTAGCGCAACTTCGCGGAAACGTACGAAACGCGGGGAACGAAGGGGACGTTTTGTGCAAACGATCGCACCGAAATGATAATTAAAATCGTAAGTCACGTTTATAACAGCCTGCGCCGTGTGCCCCTTTGTGATTTATGTGCTTCGAGTCTTGGCAGAAATTGATTACAACTGGTAATTTTACCATCAACGAGTGCTTTTAAGCGATTACTGTCGCGTATAACATGAATCTATTAGCGTTTGATAGAAATTAAACACGTTGATTCTTTTAATTAAGAGTTGGCATCGTCGCTCGTAGAAAATATTTCATTAAAAAAAAATTGGAAAATAAAATTATTATATTGTTTCTCGTTCTGTGATGCAATTCGATGGAAAATTGAAGCTCTATTGGAATTACTCATGGTAACACATACAAATTGATGACATATTGATTCTTTTAATCAATCGTCCAACCAAGATTCATTCTTTCTAAAAAAAAAAAAAAAAAAAATTATTTTAGGAATTGCAAAATTATTATTTTTCGTGAATACAGCTCTTGGAGAGGAAATCGAAGCTGTTGTTAACACCAATTTCGTTGGTAAACGACCAACTTTCCTACCCATTTGCACGATATACCATAATACCAAAGTTCCGGCTAGGCAAATTTACCCAACGATCGAAAATGAATTAGACGATGTATCTGGTGGAGGACGAGCCAAACGATCTTGGAGGATGCGTATTAGCCGCGGTTCGACGAGGACGGATAAGCCATCAGTGTCAGTTTCAGAGATCTGAAAGCGTCCACTCGACAGTTACGTTAAAACGGGTTGATATCTATCGTCCTGGCCAGCCGAATGTCCTGTCAGGACTTTGCGATCCCCATCACGAGAGTCATACATGTCACCGGCATACCCCGGGCCTGGTCCGTTTCGCAGATAACTCATATCCATCTATATTAATTCTCGGCGGCCGGTGTGCATGCGCGCCCTCGGAAATTAAACGACGTCTTTGCGCCCCTCTCGGCGTGCCTCTGATTGTTATCGATCTGAAATTCCGGGCCCTTTATCCGACCTTTGTGATAATTATGATATATATCTTGGACGCGTTATTAGTTCGGCCGTGACAGGGCGTCTAATAGAATCGACGAAACACGTGGAAAAAGGATCTGTAATAAAGGAAAGAAACGAGAGGGGTCTCTCGTACCGTCGAGATTAGAAATTAATTCCACTTTTTTCTTTTTTTGTTTGAAAATGTATTTTCGTTTTCTTTTCTTTTCCTTTTTCTTTTCTTTCCTTTTTCGTACAATTTCGATGAATTTCGTTTAGAAATATTTACAATTGAATTGATGCTTTTGCAGTGCGCTTTCGACTTTATGCTTTTCTACTTATTTGGATTTTATTACGCGCGAAACTACACGCAGAGCAGGCCCTTTGCGGTAAATTTTAATTGACAATACCGGGGAAGTTTCTCGGGCTTGTCTCCGTTTTATCGAAACACCGGAATTATTAATAATACAACCAATCGATAAATCGATGTATGAACGCGTCGTTCATTCATCACGTTCGTGATGTGTCCGTAACAGAAGTTCAATCGACCGATGAAAGTTTAATGCCGGCCAACAAGAGTATAACAAGTACACAAAGCGAATTCGCTAATAAAGTTAAATTCGGTCGAACATCGGCAGCCGTGCGCCTCGTTACGTAACTTTCGTTCGTTAACTTAGCAACCGAAACGAAAAAAAAAAAAAAGAAAAAAGAAAGAGGAAAGAAGAAAAAGCGTAATCTTCGTTGGCTTCTCGATTCAATTTTCACGGCAGTCGACGCGTGTAACGTCGCTTTTCTCTTTACGCGCTGCGAAGAGAAAAAAAGGGGAGAGAACGAGAGAAAAACCAAAAAAAAGAAAGACACGTTGCAAAAAGAAAATGGCGCAAGTGCTGTCAGTTCTCTGCGAATTTTCACGCTGAGAGAAAAACTGCGAGTTTCCAATTTTTTTCCACTCTTTTCGTTTCCTAGGCCCATCGATACTTCGTTGTTCCTTTTTCGCGAGTGAAAATAATTTTAAAGCCCGCACGCTTGTTTATGAAGTCTCTTGGAGATTTCGATCAGAAAAAAATCGTCAGAATGTCGTGTTCTTTCTGAGATCAATGTGACATCGATTTCCAAAGCGTTCGAGTTGTTTAATTAAACGAACTGCTTTATGTTACATAATTAGTATTTTCTTGGGAACAACATTGACTTTATTATTGAATGTATAAAGTGTACAAATCAGCATGAATTTTTAAGTTATCCAAGACAGAGTTACAAATTTCCTTATAAAACCGGAACGTTAAACTGTGTACGCTGCGTTCCAGACTTTTCCACCAGGATTTTCCACTGGGATTATTTTCTTTCCTTCGACAACATGGCGGTAAAGAAAAAAGGAACGTTTGCTCACGTATCGTTCCAGGCACGGTTGCTTTTACAAAACACGTATAACTAAAAGGGATACGATGTACCGAGACTCGCGTTGTACACTGATTGTGAGTCTAATGGCGCAAGTTGAGGCTCACATCGTTGCAATTGCAGGAAATGCAACTTGCCTCGAGCGGGTATCTCGGCTGTTGCTGTTTTCATGCAGCTAACTTGTTTAATTTGTTACGTTTAAAGGAATGGGCTTCGCTGGATTGTCCCCCGGTTTCTGTGTTAATATCAAGGGTAAAAAAATATTGGCCAAGTGTAGATTTCTAGAAGCGGTTATGGAAATAAGGAGAGTAGGCATTAAGTAGTGGCAGGTGTATCTAGTCAGACGCAATAAGAGTAAGCAACCTATTGCGGTTAATTTTTCTTTCTGTACGATAAAAATGAGCAGCAACTGCAGAATTAATGGCGAATAGGAAATAAGTGGTGAAAGATGTATTTAGTCGGACACGAATATTTTATTGTAATTGATATTGCGTTAATGATGAATTGCAAATTCTTCTGTACGACAAAAATAAGTAGTAACTGCAGAATTAATGGTGAGTAGGAAGTAAGTAGTAAGGGATGTATTTGGTCAGACACAGCAGGGGCATTCGATTAATGAATTGCAAATTCTTCTGCGCGATAAAAATGAGTAGCGACTAGGAAATAAGTAGTAAAGGATATATTTAGTGAGACACGGCAAAAGTAACCAATGACACATACCAATTATCGTTAATGATGCACCGTGAGTTTCTGCAACTGTGGTTTATTGTTCCTAGTAGCATTTTAATTAGTTTCCATTGTTTCAAATTTCAAAAGTTCTCGAACCTCCAAAATCCAATACTCCCGTAGCAACATTCACAGTTACAGAAATCGGCGAATTTATTCGAAATAGGAAATCGCGCGAAAATAATTGAACCCCTCGTTTGCACGGAATTATTTCCCGGTCGGCGTGTTAACCCATTTTTGCCGGGGGAATAATCGCTTTTCCGTCGTTAACGAGTGAATTATCAAACGGACGCTGGCTACAAAGAGAGAAAGAGAGAGAGAGAGAGAGAGAGACAAAGAGAGACAGAGAAAAGAAAAAAAAAACAACAATCGAACGAAGGTAAAAGCAGCGCGAATTTTCATAGATGCGGCTCGAATCGCGCGATACGTTATCGAGTGGAAAACGCCGGGAACGCCAGTCACCGGTTCATTCCAATTAACAGGGGCGGTTCGTTTCTCATTTAAGAACGCTTTACAATGCCGCGCACCGTGAACTACCCATCGACCCGGCAACAACAAACAATTTATACATTTAATAACCTCCGTCTTCGACAGCGCCGCTCGGTCCACTCTGTCCGTTCGGCTTAATTGAACGCGCCGTTTTATCAAAACGGTGCGCGGCCAATTGAAAACGCGGCCTAATTAGCGCGGCGGTGCGCTGGCGCGATTTTCGGGGCTCGCGTTTTCACGGGCCGCTACGCTGCAAACCGCTTAGGCGCCGCGCCCTCCGACCCCGCGACACGATGCTTTTCGCCACAGCGAACACACGAGCGAGGCGAAAACACATTCTTTCGGGAAGGCACAAAACGGAGGCCCTCCCCTCCGCCTGCGTACAATTTCGGAGTCGTCCAGCTGCCGGTTTCCGGCCGGCGTAACGAGCCAGCCGCAAGTAAATTCGCGCGGTTGCACGCCTCACTGACCACACCCCCCCGGCGAGCTTTGCCGCGCGCTGATTCAATAATGGGAATATTTGCTGGCCCGCCGTCGTGTCTTACTCGATTGAAATCGTTGCCTGGTGATCGACGTTTCGAGAAAGACCAATCGCGATCGTCGGAGATTAGAGTAGCCGAGAGACGATTCTCGCTCTTTAAACTGAATTATTCCACCGACAGACGACGCTCGGATTCAATTTTCTAAATGTGACTCTCTCGGAATCCACTTTAGAGCGACGTGAATTTGAAGAAAACGCTCAACGTCGTCGCGGTGGAATTTTTTTAAAAATTCACTCGGGGCTTTCGTCAGTTCGGTATTCGATTTCGAACGTGGAGTGAGAAAAAGTGAGGTAGCGAGAAATTAGAAGCGGCTTGGCACGATGTGCAGGAAAGTTCGACCGGCGTCAAACGTAATTCCCTCGTTCCGAAAAAGCGAAAGTGATAAAAAGCCGTTCTCGCTCGATCTCGAGGCTCGCTGTCACCGACCGCTTGGAGAGACGGAGTAATTTCAACGGCATTTTATATTTTTAGAGCAGCGAGCAGAGCTCGACAGGCTCGCAATAACAGGGCCAGTCATTAGTCGGTGAAACTAGCCGCGGGGAATAGCGGGCGCGCGTTTCGCGCGTGCGCATCGGCAACGGCGGAAAGTGAAAAAAGAGGGGCCGGGAGAAAATGAAGAAAGAAAAGCGGCAGCTTCATTTTTTTCCCTCGCGGAGAATTTCCCTACGAAAAAATTGCAGGTGCACGCGCGCGCGGAAAAGCGTGGCTCGCGTGTCGTTCGAGCCGGTCTGCCGGTCTCGGTGCTCTAATTAAGACGGACGAGCCACCAGGGTGGGAGGGATTAATGACACCCGTCGAGTCTGCCTCCGACTATCGTTGCAACGTTCCGCTCGAAAGCGTCGGAATACTCTTTCTAATTGCCCATCGGGCAAGAACGTTTTCGTCGCTGTTGTTGAATTAATCTGATAAGACGCGTGTGCGACACGGAGGGCGGATTAGAGCGAGGCGCAACGAATTAATCGCGATCTGGCGATCTTTGGAGATCGAACGAGATTGCGCCGCCGTTTCTTTCAAGTTCCGTCTCGCAGAAGTTCGTAAGAAGCTTTCGAAATTACGTCGAAAGTCACTTTTCGAATATAAATTGCGAGAAGTTTGCGAAGACTCGACGCGAGAAACAGGTCGATGTTGCTTTTCTCACTGCGAGCGACTCCGCCTTATTCTTGTGTCATTTTCATTCCGCTTTAATCTTTACGCTTCTTACGCGACGTTTGCGTTTTCAACGGAATAATAATTAAGACTGCATTACTCGCGTGTCTCGCTTTCAGTTCGCGAAAGAAATGGCTCGCGTTTAAACGGAACGGAGCAGAAAAATGTCAGCCTCGGAATACCTTTCGAGTCGGACAGGTAGCAATTGCGTTATCTGAATGTTTCAACGTCGTTAACTGAGATTTCACTGCATATACTGATTGATGACGGCGAGGCACCGGCGACTCATGCAACGAGAGCTCAGTCAGCCGATTGTCGCGAAACACGCCGAAGAATAAAGCCGCTCCGTTCTCCTTCCGTAATTTCTTGCTGATCGAGATTAAGCGTCGACATGCTCAACGATTAGCTATCGAGAACTTTTCCTCCGTCTCTTGCCTTTTACGTTCGTTAACATTCTCCCTGTGACGTGCGACACGAGTTTAATAAATATGGGACATCCTCACGGAGCGGGACAGCGTCGCAGGAAAAGAAAGCAGGCGGGAAATTAATATAGGAAAAAGAAGAGCGCCGGCTCCGAGTCGGTATATATTAAAACGTTTTTCACAGGGACCATTAATAAACCTCGTGCTCCACGTTTCAAACGCATCTCGCTATAAATTTGCAGACACACTTAATTCGTGTCGTTGATCATTTCGCTTCTGGGCCAAGAACTCGGCAAGAAGTAATTTCTTCCGCGTGAAACATCCCCTAAGAGAATAACGGACTATGCACGGCTGTAACATATGCACGTATTATATTTTATACCCTCGTCGATTAAGTAGGTCATATTTCCAACCTTTCCAAGAAGTTTTCTTATTTGCAGTGTTTCTTGTTCCGTAATTTCCTCTTCCTGTTTTAGGATGACTTGAAAAAGCAGATTAAGTATACTTGAAGCGCATGTGACAGAAGTTGAAACGAGTTTTATTAATTTGTTTATCTTGAATTTTAAGAAGATATCAATTCGACAGGAATTGGTATCTGAAATAAGCACCGTGGATAATACTTCTGTCAATTGTAAATTTCACTGAAGCAGTGATAAATCAACAGCGGATTTCTCTTCGGAGAGAAATAGAATTCGCTTGCATTTTTCATTACTTCATAGATTGATTCGTAAACTATAATAGTTCTGCCTGGTGCTATTTACACATTCGCAAATTTCTTTGACAGACAGCTGACCTGATATTTTGTTGGAAAATGAATTTTTCCGTAAATAATGCGGTACCGCTGATGAGTATTTGAATAACTTTTCGCAATCAGCTCACATGCAAAAATTTAGGTACTGATTGCAACAGAATGAAATTACTTTTGTCTTTTTGAAGAAGCGCACAAACGTTTTCAGAATATCTTGTTTCATAATTTGTAATTAGAAACAAATAATTATGCTAAATATTTTGGCTTAATATTTAAAATAACATATTTTGAATATTTTAGCTTGATATTTATATTCAGTAATCCGATATTGTAACATACACTCGAAACAGATATTCTCCATTGCGAAATAAACTGGAGGATGACATATTCAACAACTCTCGTATTTAATAACGTCGAAGAGAATGTTTGAAAATCATTCTACCAACTGAATCTTTCATTCCCTTCATTTCCATAGATTCGGAAAAGAAGTATTTTCTGAGGTACAAGAAAGAATTTTTCAAACTCCTTTTGATACATACTTTTTTGAAAAAATGTTTTAATTTAGTATATCAGAACTTACTTATTTAACGCGTCTATTAAAAATAAAATTTTCCACAAACGGCTGCAAACTTTATCAAACTCGTAGGAATCGAAACTTGTCTCATTTGATACTTTCTCTCGAAAAAGATCTCAATAGTCTGGTCAAATATATCAGAATTTACTAATTTCCAAGTAAATGCTAGTCTCCATTCAAAATAGAATTTTTTCTGTCCAACAAACATCCACAAACGACCTCAAACTTTATCAAAATCCCTGATTCCAACGAAACTCGTAGGAATCGAAACTCGTTTCATTTGATTTGTGCTTCCTTTCACACGCTAGTCTAGTACACCAGAACTTGCTAATTTCCAAATAAACGCGAGTGTCCGTTAAAAATAGAATTTCCTGTTCTACGAACATCCACGAACAGGTTGGAACGTTGTCAAGAGGAGTTCGGTTTTAAAGAAGAAGGCAGGATCTCGTCTCATTTCCGGGATATAATGAAATTTAGCAACCGGCGGGGCGGCACCCCTCGGCGGAAGAACGACGTCGAGGCGACGGGGCTCATTGTGCGAGTAACTCGCGATCGAAGCCACGAATCGGAGCGGGCACGGTGCACGGCTGAAGGCACGATAAAAGACGAAAGGGAGACGGGACGGGGAACATGGCATTATGTACGGGGAAGACAGGCGGTCGAAGCGAACCGTCTGACACGACCCGTGTAAATCTCGTCGGTGTGCCGACCTGGCGAAGCATAAATTTCCTTTCGGCCGACCTCTCGCCCGACGCCTCCTTTCACATCCATCCAAACGTGCCTCCGCGCTGGATACTAGTTATCTGTCGGGGGCGGTTTCTCGCGGGCTAACGCCTCGTTCCTTTTGTCTCCGTCAGTCGATGTACCGTGCGCCGTGTGCGTCTTGGACGATATCAGTATCCTCTCCATAGTTGAGCGTTGCCACGTCGACTGGACGAGGATTGCACGAAACACGAATCATAATTACGTCGCAAATTTTTCCATTTTTTCTACGAACGCGCAAATGTAACTTAATCCGACGCAAAGACAATTTGGGTGACGTACGATCACGATAAGATTCAGGAATGGCGCGCAGATGGTTTCGTTCGGCTCGTTGAGAATTTGATTCGGCAGAAGTGGAAAAAACAGCTGCGACCGTGGGATAATGTTTAATAAGACGTAGGATCAAGGGATAAAGGGATAAAAAGTGGCAACGGCATGTGAACTTGATCATCGTGCAAAGTGTATAAACGTGTCTCTTGATGGAGCCTTTGAACCAGGAAACGTGTGAACCTCGAGTGCAACATTCTCTCTCTTTCTCTCTCTCTCTCTCTCTCTCTCTCTCTCTCTCTCTCAAGAGGCACTTGGTATCTTTGTCTAGAAGTCGCGCAGAAAGGCCAAATGATTCGCAAGGAGGAAAGCGCGTGTGCACTTGATAGTGAAAATTAAAGGGAAAAGGGTGCTCGCGCGGTGCAAAGTTTCCGTGGTGGATCAGGTGAGAGCCCGCGCCACCAGGGAGAGAGCAGGAGAGAGAAAGAACAGCTTGAAGCGAGGGAAAAACAGGGATTCAGAGAGAGAAGGAGGGAGAGGGAGAGAAAGAGAGAGAGCGACGGACAACGAGAACGAGTGAAAGAGGTGGGAAGAGCTCGACTCCCTTCGGTGTTTGTAAGCACTTACCCCGCGGCTTATTGTTACCGCAGCCCTCTTTGTCGGGATTTGTAAAAGCACTCGGTGCGTTAATTCCAGGGTGCCGGATGCGGCACATCGGGCTGCGTGTGCGCGCGCGCACCCGCTCCTGGCACACGCGATTTGTTTGCTCGTATCCCGGGCCGCTTGATCTTTTTTTCCTTTGCCCGCGGAACCGTCTGCTGCCAGAGGAGCCCACCGGCGAAAGAGAAATAGCCACGAAGGTGCAAACATTTGACATGTAAACCGCCGGCGTGCGCCTGGCCAGATCTCTTGCGTCAACTCTGACGAATTACTTTTTTTTTTTTTTTCGAAGCCGGTAATTGGATGTTGCGCGTGTGCGGATCTGCACACGCGTCACGTGGCTGCAGGAGCGTATGGATATTTGACGAGGTCTTGAACAACAGCTGGCGTTTCTTCGAGAGTAATTGGAATTTAAATACATATTGACGTTCTCGGCGTGGAAACCAGAAATGACGTGTGACGAAATTTTTATTTTGGTAACGTTTGTTTGTTTGCTTTTCCTGCTTAATCGTAGTGAGAGACTCAAAATTGATACAGCGGGAAGATGTTGCAAGGGTTACAACTTAGTTTGGGATACAAATGTGTATCTCAAATATTAACTAGATGCAGAATGTTCGATATATATCGATATTTCCTACGTATATATTTATAATTGGCCGACTGAAAGGGCCAGAAGTAACTGCTCTGACTAGGAATAAAATTTTATCGATACCCAAACATTTGAATCGATAGAAAATAAATTACAGGCGCTATCGCTCGGTACCAGACGATGCCACTCCTACTCGACGCCCCGTCACGAATCACGTGACGCAAATCAACCAATCGCTAATTTTCGTTGCATCAGCGTTGCACCTGAAGAGGCCCGATTTTCTGTGTTACCCCCGCTAAAATCACTTTTAGTGATAATATGATTTTGCAATAATTTGCAGCATATATATTTTATACATATATAAATTATAAATTATAAAATTGTGTAAATTATATATACAATATATAGCCTATTCAGTACCCTCGATCAATTACAAAGTTCACAGAATTTTTTACTATTCGTATTCTGCAAACGAGACAGCGACACAAGCGGCAAACGATAACCTTAAATCGTTTCCAATAAAAAACCACGCTTAACGTTTGACACGATCGACGAAAATCAGCCGATAGCGACGTGTTTGGCTCTCGAAAGCTTTCGCTCGAGCATGACGCTCGATTTCCTACGACAAAGATTTGCTCTCACAAGAATCCATCCTCTGTCCTCCGGTTGCTTTTCTCTCCTCGTCTGTGTGTGTGTGTGTGTGTGTCTCCTCGTTTCCCGTGCGTTCGTCCTCTCTTTTTGCAGTCTGGACACGTGTACGTGGGCGTGACCAGAGCTAACGACGAAGAAGACTACGAACGCGAGCGGGGTTGGAGAGAGTCGGCGAGAGTGGAGAAGCTTTATCGGAAATACCTTCTTACGGGTGAAGAACAGGGTGGCGGCAGCGCGAGAGGATTTTCGATATCACGCTAGAGCGGCGCTGATTATCGGCAAATTGTTACGATAAGTCGCAGCTCGACGCTTCGTGGAACAACCGGAGCACCCGGTTTTTTATTCAATTGAACGACGCCTGGTCTGTGGAACGGCGGACAGTGTGTCAGCGAATGAACGATCGTTTTATCGTCGCGATGAAAGGGAATGGAGATCGGACGAATTTTCTCGAGGGCAGCGGGAACGTTTATTCGAGGATCTCGACGTAATATACTTTTGGAATTTATTTAACGATCGTTTTACAAAAAGGAGTGTGTTTAATTTGTTCTTTTTAAACCATTTAGTTATCATATTGATACTGTAAATATTGTGGCTTTCAAATATTAAAACAATTGAAATTATCTTAAGCATACTTGAAACTATCTGAGAGGACAATACGCGAAAAATTTATCGATATTAACTAGTTCGTTTTCCTTCGAATAAAAAGGAACATAAATCTTTATGGATCTCCGTCAGTAATATAAAAATATAATCAATTGGAAAATTTCAGGCAATCGAAACGAAAGACCGGCTTGATTTTTCCCAGGGAATATCAAATTCAAGTAGGCTAACTTCGCTATTCCCACTACGAAATTCCATCTCCCTCTCCAGTTTCAATCGCGCTTACGATTAGCCCACGCTTCTTTCTCTAACCCGGTTCACAAATCATCCAATCGTTTCTAAAATCGTGCGACTGGAAAACTGCAAAGTAGCGGCGAACGTACGCGCGAATATCGATCGGCACGCGTATCCGGAAGTGTAATAAGCGGTAACAGACTTTATTAGCTTTTGGAACGCGCATACCGTTTAATGTATTCCATTGTGCGGTGGCGGTAGAGGCAACGCTAATTCCGAAATTCCAGGTATTATGGCCTCGCGAAGTGAATTTCGGCATTTGCGCACTCCAGCGTGCTCAGGCTTCTCTCCTTCACCCGCGTTTCGCCCACGGTTTCGTGTGTCAGCGAATCGGCCCCGGAGACGTACAAATCCGACCGGGCGATATGACGATATGACGCGCCGTCTCGTTTACGGGGCCATAAACTCCCGACATTTCGTTTTAAATTGCCCGCCGCTCGCGGGATAATCTCGTTCGAGCACAACGGGGGAACGACGTTAAATTCCGCGGGGGTCGAAAGTCAAGCTGCTTGGACATATTGCCGGTCGTGAAGATGGACTCTCGATAGCGGAGCGAATTGTTGGTAATATCCGTCGCTGCTTTGTCGACAAGGTGCTTCAACCGCGAATCACGATTTTGTTTGAATTTTACTGTATAGTTTCGGACTAATCCGAGTCTGTTCCATTTATTCGTTATTCGTGAATTACGCGTCACGATAGTTGAAATAACTTTTGAAAAATTCATCGTACTGTTTCACGCGATGGAACTGCATTGTCGCGAGAGACAAAGTTAGAAAAATTGAGAGTTGAACTTGTCAAAATACAGACTATGGTCTTCGTCAGCAGGTCAATTAGCGTTAGTCTCATCGTTGAAATATTTGCTAATGCAAGCTGCACTTTGCCATTTCATACGTTCATCTCGAATTGATCCACAGGCAGTGGAGAATGAATACCCTTTTTGTTCATTATACGCTGTATGCACCACGTGTCAGATTCGGTAAATTTTCCATGCGTCGATAAGCAATCGTTTCGACGAATCTAGCCCGGACGACACGCAGATTACGGATCAGTAGATCGGAGATTTCCGATGCCACGCTCGGATTGCCGTTCATTGTTCGCGACCCGCGCTCTGCCTTCGCCTCCTCGTCGACGACGTCTCGGTGGACTTTCATTTTAAAATTTAACAATCACCCGGTTGGTTATCGGCCCAGTTTCGCAGCGAAACAGCCAGGTCCTAAACGCGAGCGCGTCATCGGCAGGGTTGTCGTTCCCCCCGAAGGGAGCGTGCCAACGTCGAAAGTGGAGTCGACGACACTCGCGTTCTCTGTCGTATCGGCGATGTCGAGATATTCGCGGTGCGCGGATGAGAAGCTCGCGAAATTGAAATGTGCCGCGGATTGTTTGCTCGGATGTGCAGTATTTCAAACGCCGCCCGAATAATGTGTGTTTAGATCGGGGAACATTAATCAAACGAAAATTGAACGTCGTCCAAGTGGGACAGATAAGTGGAGATCTTCCGGTCTCTGTATCGAGTCGTTTCAATTAACCTCGCAAATGCAACCTCGATTCGAGACTGAAACGTAAGATTGTGGATTGATCAATCGATAGAAACACCAGCGTACACCAGCGTGTTTTTAATATCTCGAAATGCTGGGCGAGTAGCTGTGAGAATCTGCTGCCTTCCACGGCCCAACAGAGCCTTATTCGATTTTGAAACTTCTAAACTCTCGAACTCTTCAGAGATTTTTCCCCGAATTTTTTAGATCCCCGCTGAGATTGCCACTTGCCACTTTCAAAATCTCGCCGTGACCTGCATACTTTATTTTAGTCCCCTATCAGAGCCCAAAACTCAGTATTAAATCTCGTCCTTTATTAGAACTTCAATCCTTCAATCAATCTGAAATTGAGATGTTTGACTTCAGAATACATCTTTCTATATTCGTTGACACCTGACATCTATTTCTCGAGCCATGTATGTTTTATTTTCTTATCCACGTATCTGGAGATGACACCTGCTCTCATTTCGAACGTCCAATTGAATTTAGATTCAGAGATCTTATAAATTTTTTGTAGTTTTGATGTTTCCTCGGGACAAGAATACCTTTCGTGACGTCTTGCGAGCTACAAAAATCGCGCAATCGTTACTTTGTTCTAGTTTAATTTCCACGGTAACTGATTTCTACTTCGTTGGGATTAATCCTCCCCTTCTAATTAGACACTAGAAATTTCCAGTCTGGTACCTTTCGTACACTATTATTGCTCTCCGGTACAACGGTGACGCAGAGGGTCTTATTAGAATTTCTCTTTGTCGTGTATTAGGTGTTACGGCACTTAGTAGCACGGCGCAACAGCGTTTCCCACGTGCAACCTCCAGCGCCGTCGTACCTCACTGTAACGTATGCCATCCGAGACAATCTCTGTCGTAATGGTATTATTAAGTTACAAGGGATGTATTATTTTAATGTAAATCGTAACTCGGTTACCCCTTCGCGTTCTAATTAACATAATTCCCGCGAGGATGCATAGGAAAAGTGCTGTTCTTCCTGCGTCAAAGGAGCCGTTTTACGTGCCTCGTGTAATTCCTGAAAGGGGGGCCCAACCTGAAAGCCAACCGGAAACTGAACCTCTTCACCGAACGCAATTACAAAACCGGAGCAAAGACTCGCTCGCACTTTGAACGCTTTACAAATTCCATGCATTTTTGCACGAAAATCCACGCTCTATTAGAAGCACAACGACGACGAACACTTTCACCGTTGCCATTTTTTCCCCTTTCCTTTTTCTTTTTTTTTTCTTTCTTTCTTTTTCGAAACGCGTTCCACTTTCACGAGCTAAAAAATAAACACTGCTCGCTCTCAAAGAACCTCGTGTCCCCGAGCGTGTAATAAATATTGAAGACGCGGTTGCACGCGGAATTTGCACAACGTGTGTATCCTCCAAGACTCTGCGCGAAAAGTCTCTCTCTCTCTCTCAGTGGAGACAATCAAACCAAGGCCGTTCGCTGTATCGGAAATAGAAGTTCGAGAAGCTCGTTGCCATTTCCAAGCGAGGCGTCGCAAGTTGTCGTCACCGTCGCCACATAATTCATCGACGTCGAGCGTTCGCAGCGTCTGCTGAATTATGCCAATTAGCGGCAGACGGCGATGAACTTGGTGCCGCGGCGCGGATTGTCTTAAATAGTCGCCGCGGTGTACGTAACCGGAACGATGACGGGATTCAGACCTGTTAATTGACTTGGCTTGTTCTTTGTTGAAGTTTCGGCTCTCCCGGCTTCGGCTCTTGCGTGTCGCGATTCGTTTGTATTTCGTTAATTGGAAATTAACCAACTTCGAGGAACACGAGTCCTTTTTGCTCTTTCTTTTCTTCTTTGGAGAGATAATTGTGCTGGATCAAGTGTCAGAACTCGATATTCCTTGGAATTATTTTATGGTTTTATCGCTGAAAATGATTTCAGCAGGGATAATTGAGAAAATCGGGTTCAGGTGCAACGCTGATGCAACGAAAATTAGCGATTGGTCGATTTGGGTCACGTGACTCGCGAGGGGGCGTGGAGTAGACTTCGAGTGGGAGTGGCGTTGCCTAATACTGAGCGATCGCGCCTGTAATTTCTTTTCTATCGATTGTTTGCACATCGATAAAATTTTATGGCAAAAAAGTCGTCTTCGTTACCAAGTCAGAACTTCTGGGCCTTTCAGTGAGACGAATGGTGCTGGTCGTGCAGTTTTTTTCATTTCAATATTTTTGTAGTATCAAGCTTTCACCTCTGTTCTGACGTAAAAGTTCGAAGGAAGAGTTGAAATAAAATAAAAGCCGGGAAACGTCCAAGTAAGAATCTTGATATCCATTTTTTATAATCTTTCGACTCGTCAAGCGATACCGGACAATAACCGGTTAATTGCGCGGAAGGTATTCATAGATTCGTTCTCGATCGATATTCCTCGCCGAGGAACGAGAAGGACGAGTTATTCTTCCCTGTGCCAACAATTAAGCTACGAGAATGAACAAGTTCAAAAGCAGCTGGCGAACCGAAGCAAACTCAACAATCTCGAAGTAAAACAAAACGATTGAAGAATGCTTCTCCAAGATGCTCGTTGTTGTCAATTATATCATCGAGAGTTATCGGTTTCGTTGGAAGAACAGCGAGAACAATTGATTTCGAATTAAATCACCAACTACGTATCTACCGAAAGAGCCCGAGATCGCTCGAAGCGACTCGAAAGGACTGGCGCACGATGATCTGCAGGAAATTTTAATCATAATAATTAAACGATCCTCGCGCAATTTCGTCTCGTCCGTTTGATGAAGCAATAAATCATGAACTTCTCGGTTGATTCGAGACCGAGGATTTCCATAGTGTGTCAAATGTATCGTTAATTTCGCACGAGCCAGAGAAGGCCTGATCCTCGAGACGGATCGGAATTGATTCCGAAAGTGAAGAATTCTGAAGATTGAAGAAAATTTCGAACACGCTTACCTAATGAAAACTAGAGCTCTTAAAGGCTCGAGTTTCGTTGAAAATGTTGGCAAAGGAAATCGTGCCGCGATCTTTACACCCGACTTGCCGAAGAGAAAACCCCGGCTCTGATTTGTTTCGAAACTTCGATGTCTTAACGAACGGAATAATTTCTTGATAAAACGCAAGGACCGAGTTAACTCGCGCCCAGTGACTTTATCGACTAATTTCTCCTTATCTTTATCGACTCGTATATACTGCCAACTTTCAGGATATTTAAAATTTCGGCGAATTTCGTTGCAGCAAAGCATCGAGCTTATTCGCAAAATTGCCCGGACCGTGTCAACAAATCTTGTTGTTAACTTACACTTTGACAATTTCCCTCCGGCCCGACGAGGCAAGACTCGGCAATCGTTTAAAGCCGAGTCCACCGGTTTTCGCGGACTGCTTTCTCAGAAACAGAAACGTTCGGCCATTAGCGCGGAATTTACAGCGGGGCAACTACTGCTCTGCGTCTAGTCGCGACTTTCGCCAAACGAAAGGCAAAGGGGGTCGATAAGGATCTCGCGAGGAATCTGCATTGCAGCAGGCAAGAGTGCATCGCGCGCTGGTTCCACGCCACCGCTCGCAGGCCCATTCGTCGCGAAATCTCGAATAAGAACTCGCGAAAGGGGAACGCTCGGTCCGTTCGAATGCAAATTACGCGCAACGCTTCGACCAGCGCGAAACAGCTTAAACGATACACGGCTCGCTCGAGACGCGAGGCTTTAGAGCTGTCGGCTAAATTTATTACCCGAGACTCGGGATCGCGGTCGCCCGAATTATCACGAGCCGTTTCGATCGTTCGATTCCTCCCTGTAATGTTTTAAACATGTTTTCGCGGCCGTGATTCAACGATGGAAGATTTGTTGATCGTTTAAACACGCGTGTACTCTGAATAATTTTCCTCCGTGAAATATTTGCACGCCGAGTGTTGATCAATTCGATCCACGCGTGTTAAATTAGCAAAAATTTGACGTCGTGAAATGATGAAAAGGGAAGAGTATGTATAATACAAGTAGATATTTTTTTATATTACAATAGGTAATTATTAGAAAAGAGGGAGAGATTTTTCAGAGGCTGGGAATACATGTACGTCGAAAACAGTCGACAAAATTTATTAACGCGAATGGCATTCGTTTGGTTTGATGCTGATTGTAGCAACCTCGAGATTAAATTCTATGCTCTGGCCTGGAAGTTTCACGTTCCTATCAAAGTAGTTGTTTATTCTGTGTGTAGTTTACGTTTTGTTTGAAGTATGTTGTTGGAACTAAAACTGGTGCAGCAACTCATAATATTGTACTTACAAGTTCCCTCTGAGCGATTAAAGAGGACGACAATGTTGATCAAAA
>KQ435749.1:669643-681986 GCA_001276565.1 Melipona quadrifasciata
CGATCATCTTCGAGGAGACCCTTGTAAAAATTCGAGCAATAACCATACATTTGCAAAGTTAATCCCGTTGAAAATCGTGCCGTGAATCGCGAGTGCCGCGCGCGAGAATTTATTCCGGCCACGTAAGTTATCGACAAACTTCTATCCCGTAAATCTGCCGTTATTAGTGGCGAGCAAATTCATTTCTCGCGGCCGGGCAACGTTTTCCCGCGGCGACAACGTCTTTCGTGGCCACGATCCACCAGCGAGGATTAAAACTTTCTTTCCTCCGAGGAGGAAACTTAATCGGCCCGGCGACCAACGCGTCCCATTACGCGTCGCGTACTTTTCGCCGCACGTCCGCCAGAGGTCTAAGCTCGGTCCAAGTATATACGTATAAACGCCGCGGTGCCGCCTACGATCCGGTTTAATTAAGGAGGCCTCTCGTTCGAACTCGGATTATGAGTGAGGGGAACGCCGAAATGCTTCGACGGCCAATGGGGCGACGCGGTCTCGGTAATAAGGGTGAGATGATATAAAAATTACCTTCGACGTGACTCGATCTTAAGTAAATTGCAAGAGAGGAACGAATGGCTTATCGCGATAATTCGACCTGTATAGGATAGAGGAAAATCCGTGATTATCGTCTTTTCTGGATTACCTTTCTTTCTTGGTTTATTTTTGTAAAAAAGATATGTTAGCAGTGATCACCTTTGATTCGACGTAAGGAGCAAAGGAAATGTGTAACTTGTGTGAGTAGTGAAATTAAAATATAAGTCAAAGTGTTATTACTTGAAACACCAACGTCGATGGTAAAATGCCATTTCTACGCAATGTCACTGAAATTGATCGTCGTATCGTTCTACTGAATAAAAAGATGTACTTCGTACCCAAAAAGGAGGATAAGCGAGTAATTTGTTTTGCGAGAATTGAACGCTTCTTTAATTAAGAAATTAAGAAACAAACGAAATGAAAGCTCGTCTATCAAGTTTTGAACACCAAAATACCTACGCGATATCACTGATTACTGTATTGTTCTATTGAACAATGAAATATAATTCTTTGATATAAGAGAAATAGGAGCGAACACTTTACTTATTTATTTATTGAGAAATAAATCTGTCAAATTTCGATAACAATGGGGTCGTTTAAGGTACTAAAGTACTATTTCCACGCAATGTTACTAAAATTCGTCGTCTTATCTATCGAATAAAAACATATACTTTTTGTCCAAGAATAGTTCAATAGAGAAAGAAGAGTTTTAAGAGGTAGAAGACAAAGTAAAAGTTTCGTTAGAGTTCTACACGTTTCTAATGAAATCGAGGAATAAATCTCATCCATCAAATTTTGATAACAGCAGGTATCGTTAAACAACGCTACGTTTAAAACACCAACGCTAACGTTAAAATGCCATTTCTATGCAATATCACCGGAATGCCATTTGTATGCAATTTCCATCGCTTTCCAGCGTTTAGAGCATCGCCAGGTCAGTGCAGGTCTATAACTAATAAAGCAAGTAGCAGGCCATGCCCGGAAACCTCTCAACAAATCTCCTCTCCTCGCCCCGCGTCCCTTCGACATTCAAATTTCACTCGTAGCCTTCCACCATCTATCTCAATGGATGCCCCCCCCCCCTCCTTTCCTATTCAACGAGACTTGGTGATTCCGCAAGAGCGATTCAGAAGATCGGGAGATCGAGCAGTGGGGGGGAGGGGGGAGGGCGAATTTAGGAAAACGAGGTCGAACGCTATCCGCGCTTTTGTACTTTCGTCAGTTTCGTCAAGACGTTGCGTGATAGATTACTACCAAACGCTGGATGTCGCTGCCAGAACCGGATGTGCACTCGACCGACCGATTCTTCGTCGACGATCGACATTTCTCGTTGAAAACAGCGAGCAACGAGAAGAAGGACGTTATGGCTGGCGGTGAGTTAATTTTTCTGTCCACGTCCTTCACGGTGACGTGCCTGCGATTCAATTTCGCCTCCAACTTTATCCATTTGCGAGACACACTTCGCCGAGAATCGGACAGTTCGACGTGCCGTTGACCCGATTTCGCTCACTTCCGTTCCGACTTCTTAATTGTCGGAAGAAGTCTACTCACCTGGTTCGTCGACGACGAAAGCCCTTTCGTCAAGCGGCGACGCGGCTTTGTAACGTCTGGCGAAAAGAATGGAACGTTAACCGTTGGACGAAGCTCGAAGAGAGTTCAGTCTTTGCGCGTCTCTGATACTGGCGACAGCCTGAGAGCTTTGAATTTTTCCTTTTAACTACGCGACGAAGGGAACGGCGACGACTCGTTTGTCGTTTGTTCGTCGAGAAGTATTTCGTTTTCTTGCTTTTTAAGTTTCCGTTGGTTGTACAATAATTCTGTTGTTGCTGCAACGCAAGTGCGAGAATTCGTTAGTTTCTGATTAAACGCAGGCTGTTTCTGCGCGAACTTCCCTTCCACGGAGGAAGAATCACTCTGCTAGACGCACAAACACTGCTCCTTCTTCGACAGATTCGCATAAACGGAGTTCTCCTGCGTATCGCACAGCCAAGTTTTGTTTTTCTACGATTTTCGCAGATCTGGCAAAACAGCCACTCTTTCGTTCCATCGCCTGAGAGCCCGTCCACCACACCGAGCGCGATTATAAATTAAATTCTAAAGCGGGGGATTAATCACGGATTCTGCATCGCATCTGCTTCACTTCTAATGTTTATAAAGAGAAATTACGTATTAATCTTCGCCTCGAGGGGGGATTACTCGCCCCGAGCGAGAATGAGGAATCCGGTAAATCTCTGAAATGTTTCTCGAACGTGGGCTGATTCCATTCGACTGCCGAAATGAAAACGCAGAGGTGGAAACGTTCCGCGCGTTTTAAACAATTCAGGCGCAGGTTAGCGGCAAAAGGAGAGCAGAAGTGGTCTTCTTAATCCGGAGATATCGGGCATGTCTTCCTCGGGGGGGGACGAGGTCCAGAATTCTTGTTGGGAGTTGCCAGATGCTACCCAAATTATCAACGTAAATGCCTGACGTCCCCGGAGTCCCTTATTAATCCGTAAATTAATTCCCCGAAACTACAGTATCGTAACCGCTTGCTCGTAATTTCGTATTTTCGAGCCAGTCGCAGCTCGTCCTCGTCGTTCTTCGACGTCTCCAATTTACGTTTGCCTGTAAATTTCGCGCGCACACAATTGGCGTTAAAAATAATTGAAGATTAAAATTCACACGTTGCGGACGATCTTTCACCGAAGAGGTTCAACAAGGTTAAAAAGGTTCGTTGAAAATATTTAAAGGTAATTGCACGTGAACTTGCACGCCCTGGACGACTTTCCGCTGAAGAGATTTAATAACAAGGAGGTTTGTCGGACTCGGCGAGAATAATTTCGAGCGAACAGGGAAAATACGATGGAAACAACCTGAAACTTTCGAAGCAGACGATCCCGGAGAATTATAGGGCTGTACGAGTCCCATACTATCGACTTTAAGTTCGCGCAACTTGATGGTAACACCGTTGCACTCTTGGGAATCGACGAACTTTTAGGGACTTGCGGAAGTGATCCGATATTATGAGATTCGATGTTATGAGATTCGAATGGCTATAAACTCGCATAATTTGGTAATAGCGTACTCAAACACTAACGCCTTCGAGCAGCTACTACCACGGCGAAATGATCGAGTAAATCGTTTCCTTAAAACCCAAAGAGGTTCGAGGAATCGACAGTGAACGTAAAACTCACAGTTGAAAGTTTATCGAAATTATTTCGAGAGTTAAGTATCATACTTTCTTTCTTTAATTCTTGCCTCGTCTCTTTAGATCTTTCAGGCAATGTCGAACCAAGTTTTTCAAGGAAGAACTGTGATTTCGATGCCGCGCAACTTGAATTCTCCGATATGAGTAATTCACAGTACTTTGCATCTAACGTGACGTTGCGATCAGTTGACGCTTACCTAAGAAGAAAATCGCAAGATTACCTATCTATTACACAGATCGGGGTAATTCGTCCAAACGTTCGCCGAGAAGAAGCACAGAGCCGTCAACGAAATCGACAAAGTCAATCGGCGGTAATACTTTCTTGGTGGCTCGAGCAGGCCGCCTCCGCAGCCTCGAAGGCGTCTATATGGATAACGTCGGCAATTCATTAGCGCGCACCTATAGCCGATAATTGCATTTTCAGGCCATTTTACTAAAACGCTCGGCCCTGGCGCCTGTCTCGTCGGGAGGAGCCGCTAACGTCCTCCCCGTGCGAAACCAAGGGCCACCGAAAGGGGGGCCGGCTAACTGCATTAACCTTTCTGCCACCCCATTGAGAGGCGCAGACAGAGCAACGGAGCCGAGAGAGAGAGGGAGAGGGAGAGCGGCCAGAGAGGAGAATCCGGCGGTACCACTCAGGCGGCGGTCGCTTCTCTTCTGCCGCCGGTTAATTACGTTCAATGATTTTGAACACCGGGCACTAAGCGAATCTCAAATCCGATTTTCGTGCTCGGCATTTGATGCACCGGCCCCGGCCACACCGCCGCTCGCGCCGCGTCTTATCGCCTGCTGGGCTTTTTAAGCAACGATGCCATCGTGTCCGAACACTCTCGAAGCCGAGGCTGTTGACTTGAATTTATCGGAGCAATAACGGACTCGATAACGAGAGTTTACACGGTGATTCGGCTTCTCACAAATAGAATGCGTATTTTTCCGCTGACGACCCGAGATATGGGTCGTGGTGACAATTTGTTTCGAGGCGATAATGGAGGCCGATTCGTTCTTCGGTTCTCTGTCTGCTTGAGTAGTTTATCTGTGGCTCGAAGAGATCGTCAGAAATATGTGACACGAATATTTCGAATATTTCGAATATTTCGAAATCGAGCAATCAGGAAATAAGAAACTGAGCCCCGGAATTTCCTCACGTCCTCGAAAGAATCGATCCGATCCGTTGAATATTTAATAGACCGAAATTTGGAACTGTGCGATGCAATCGTGAGTATTCTGTCGATGCACGTACGTATACTTTCCAAATCAAAATTTGCATAAGTCTCCTAAGAGAGAACTTCAAGATACCCGAGCGGCAACGTCTTAAATATCCGAAACCAATGGAACAATCGTGTCCATCGCGACGCGGGAAATTCCACGCTGGAAAAACTCGACGCGGGATAATACCTGGGACTGGGGGTCGAGCTCAGCGCGCGACACAAAGCAAGGAAGTTGCCGACCCGGCTTACGATAATGCACGACTCGTATAAATAAAAGTTTGAATTGAAAACTTGGACGGCAAGTTCGCGCGGAAGTGCGAGGCCGCCGGAGCAACGAGGGCACCCTCTCTCCTTCTCTCGTCCTCGCGGGTTTCGGTTTGCGGTTTCATGCTCCGCAAGCGGAGCGACCGCCGGCTGGATTATCGTGAGTAATGTACCAGACACACGGACGCTTTATGAAAATTCGAGATTGTCCTCGCCGGCGACTCGGGTTTTGCCTCGGCCGCAGCCGTTGGGGAACTTGTTCGGCCGGAGCCGCCGGAAGTCGCTGCTTTCTTGTTGCGGAACGGCCACACCCGCTCGAGATTGAACGTGCACACGGGTCCTGGGGTCGTTGATTGTTTCGATGATTGCGCGAGGATTCGAGTCAGGATGCTGTTTGAGTAAACGCAAATTGGTTTCTTGGTAAATAGGGGAATTGTAACGAATACGAAGGTATCTGTATTTTAACGAAGGATTTGGAAACGTTGACGAGTTTCAGTTTCAAAAATTTAATATTAAAGGATTCTTTTGTTGAAAAAGGAATTACAATCAGGATGGTGTTTGAGTGAATAATCGTCGTGACGAGTCTAGAAATTAGTTTCTTGATAAGCAGGAGAAATGTTTGAATAATTTTGCTTCCACGTTTGACAGTGTTATTTGTTGTTTAGAGTAGATTATTGTCGTAACAAGGATAAAAGTGTATATTTTAATGTTGGAGGATATGGAAACATTCGAGTTTCAATCTCAAAATTTAATATTAAAGAATTTTTTTGTCGAAACAAAAAAATTACAATAGCACCGGAGGATCTCTTATCACTCGGTGTCAATAAAATACTATTTCAATAGTGACAGGCAAATTTCAATCTTTACCGACTCGGATAAGCGACGTGGTCTTTGTACCTCGTCTCTGAAAAAAAAAAGAAACCACGTGACGACGATTTAGTTTTGACGAATTTCTGTGAAACCAAATACACGAGCCTGAAGAGAAAGCGCTTAACCATGCATAAAAATACAAGGGGAAGAATTTTCAGCAAGAAAGGCGCTCAATCGCTGTTGTAAATATCCTGCCGCCTCTACGAGAAGAACTTACTAATGTATCCAAGTATCGGAGAAACGTTCAGCGATTGAATAATATAACAGCAATAATGGAATTGACTATAACTTCGCTCTATAACGGGGAAAGTTTTGGCACGAAAATCGATTCGAACGTTGAACTAATAATCCCCTCCCCGATAAAATTGCTTAAACCTCCATTTTTCTTTACGGACGGGAGATTCGCTGTTTTAAATAATACAAACACAGGCACGCGTTTCTCGCGTTTGTTCTCCATTTTGAGAATGGATGTAACTTTCACAACTATCGACAGACAGTAGAATTTATCCTCTTGTTCTTCGTATTTGAGAGCTTTCCTGTAAACTTCCGGACATTGATCCGACATTCGCGCAACATAATCACATTTAAATGAGTTTCATCGATACGTACAATGAAATATCTAAAAGTACTGAGTAAAATGACGAGTTCTTTTTAGAACTTCAATCTCTTCTCTTACGTATAAATACGAAAGAAGAACTTTTTTTTTTATCTTCAATGTAAACGTGTTCTGTCACCGCCATTGTTGTGGACATCTCTCACATTTGTCGTAATATGATCATCGTGCGTTAAAATAAATAAAAAGTGATAAATAAATAAAAAATAACTCTTTTAAACTTCAAGATATAAAATAAAATATCGAAATAAAAAATAAAAGTATAAAATATAAAATATTGAAGATGCTCGATAATTATCTAAACGTTGCAATATCCTCACAGTGCAAACAGCAAGCAGCAGAAATGACAATAAGAACGCCTTAACGTTCAAACCTGAAATTCGACTCATCGATAAAAAAAAAAAAAAAGAGGCAGACGATCTCGCTAATTTCCGCGAAAGTTCTGGCGGCGTCAGAAGCGACGTATAATAAATAATGAACGGTGTCGATCCGCATGATTCATGTGCGGTGGTGTTACGCGCTCGGGAGCGAGCGACCGCAGCGCAGAAACTGCGCGTGGCGCGTGTGCACCGCGTCCCTCCGCGCCCGATTAATTCGTCGAAACTTATTTTCACGTCAACGCGGCAAGACCGAGCAATATTTCGGCCGTTAGGAACGTCCGGATTTTACCCGGGATTCGCGGTTTTACGTCGCGACCACGCTTGCCTCGGTATTCCGTCTATCGGTCTCGCGTGCACCGTTTGCGGCCTCGAATTATTAACCGCAGTCGTGATTGCCGCTTGTTTTGGATGGGTTTAGGCTACCGGTGTATCGCGGTTTACAACGAAATTGACGAGAGGCTGTACCTCGGCTGGCCAACGCCGAGGGGGGAAAACGTCTGTTGTTCGACTGTCGTTCGAATCCTATTTCTGTACAGGGTGGAGAGAAAAATTTGTCCGCGGCTGTCGCAGATGAATTCTACATCTTCGACTTGATGGAAATGCATGCCGCTTGAATTTCAAGGTTAAAAATTTCTTTTTTCTTCTTCTTGTATCGTATTCTAGTCGTAGAACCTAATAGTTCTTTTGAAAAATGGCAAAAAAAGTCTCTTAACGATTTAACGCGTGCGTCCTAACAGCGACTTTATGCTCCTGGACACGTGGATGTTCATATTACGTGATATATTTATATTTCGAATAATGTCAACAGTTTGTTTTATCATTGAATTATTTAGATTCACTGCACAACTATGATAAATCAGATGTTAGTGAAACCTAATTCAGAACCATAAAGTCGCTGTTAGCACGCTGTTAGCACGTGTTCGCAATATTAAATGATTACGAAACTTTTTTGCCATTTCTCAAGAGAACTATCGAGTTGGGACCTATGGTTCCTTGGAAAAGTTTTACCTTCGCAATAAGTAGAATATAATGCAAAAAAATTCTTTATATGTTTCTTCGTTAAATCGCAGCTCAAGTAGATAGAGGGACAAACTTTTCTTTTCACCCTGTATACATTAGCGTTCACAAGATTAGATTTATGCAGATATATTTGGAAATTGTGATGCAAATCTAAAATAACGATTTGCTTCTCTAGAGTTGCGAGTATCCTGCTTTTGCGAATGAAATTTGCGATTTGTGCTGATTTCTACTACCTTCCTACGTAATTATATAGAGTTAAGTCAAAAGACGAACGAGGGATGCAAGTTCCTTTTCCGACTTTTGTAAAAGTCAGTTAAGCGAAAGAAAATCTGTAGTTTTCCGATAATTAAAACTAAACGGGACAAAATAATTTTTGTAGGTTTCACGTATCAAAATTTATAGCGCGAGCAACGGTTGGAAATTTATGAGAAGAAGGAAAGAAATAGCGATGAAATAAGCAAAGCCAGGTTCTCGCCCCTGATCCCGCTCTTTGAATTTAATTACAATTAATAAGCACGAAGTACGGGGTCTTAGGAGTGATTCTAGGTGAGAGATCTTGGGAAGCTGCGCACTGTTCCGGCTTACTTTACGCCCCGTTGGGATTCCAGGAACGTATCTAAGCGAGCAATCCTCGCCCTGCCTTCCACTCCTCTGCTTCCTGATTAGCACCGTAATCGTCTCGAGAATTTTTCCGCGATCTCGTGACCGCGAGCGAGCCGATTGCCATCTTGAGGGGGATAGGAAGAAAATTACGCGGGGTCTCGGTTTAAACTTTATCCGGTAACAGAAAATTATCGTGTATCACTGGCCGGTTATTAAAGCTGCCGCGGATGAGCTGGGGATGAGCCACATAAATTTCCTGGGTCCCCGGGACCATTTTTTTCCAGCGGAATGACACCCGTCCGGGGGTGAAGCAGTTCGTGGGGGCAACGTGGATTTATTGTTTCAATGGAATCTCCTTCATCGTTGCGGCCGTCGCCAACCGATATTTCTCAACTCGGAGTTAACCGTTAACTTCACTCGCGAGTTGTAACGTTCTTCCAACTTCAA
Organism: Melipona quadrifasciata; assembly: GCA_001276565.1. Taxonomy (NCBI): domain Eukaryota; kingdom Metazoa; phylum Arthropoda; class Insecta; order Hymenoptera; family Apidae; genus Melipona; species Melipona quadrifasciata. The sequence continues at coordinate 678,767 of KQ435749.1, forward strand.
GTCGATTTTGCGACACTTTCCAATTTTCCTAAATTCACAGAGTCGATCGATTTGATTTTTTTCAACTCGGAGTTAACTCGGACTTAACTTAAATTCACTTGTGAGTTGTAATTTGATTTTGGTACTTGCGTCCGTCCGAGATTCCCTTCCAGAGTTAATTTAAAGTCAATGTCGCAGCTTTTACCAACTTTGGAACACCCAAACGCCCAAACTAAATTCGCAGAGTCGATTTGATTTGCTGTCTACTCGTTGAGTCGAATTTAAAATTGGCGGTGTTTACGGCCGTGGCGAATCGGGACAATCGGGGGGGAACCGGAACGCTGCAAATACCCTACAAATTACGCTAACATCCGGTCTCGCGGGCACGAATCCATATCGAGGATCAAGCGCGTTACGTCGCGGCCGTCGGTTGGCCGGCTCTCGTTTATCTAAACACGCGGCGCTCGCGTTACACGAATCGTAATCACCAGACGGACGAGTGACGCATTATCTGTAGCCGCGAGGAGAAATTGTATTTGCGACTGCGATTACCTAACGTTCGGGGATGGAATCAAAATCCATTACTCGATCGGTATGGCGACACAGGCGACACACACACACACGCGCGCGTGCGTACGTACGTGGACGCGTTGGTGCGGTTCGTTTCGCCTGGTTCCCTTATTGTGCGCCAATAAAGCGGGAACGAGAACTCGGCGAACTTATGTCGCGGGCGAATTGCCTTTCGAACGATCCTCTGGAATCCCGGGATCGGGATCAGCGCAGTGCCACGCGCGTATTTCAATTATTCTGAATTACGCGCGTTGCGCCGAGCACGCGGCTGCTTTTATTGGCTCCGCGTATTCAGGATCGGCCGACGACGAGCTCCGCGACTTAACCTTTCCATCTCGTCCCGAGACGGCGCGACGTCTCTTTCCTTTCGACGTCGGAAATAAGACGAGATTACCATTCCCGGAAATCCCGCACATACACGGTCGCGTGACTGATAAGAGTATGAAACCCTTCGACGCGAGAAATCGATAATGCATCGTGCTCGCTCTCGCGATCCTCGTTATCGTTCCACGGATGTACGGATTGAACGGCGGTGGCACTGCTACTCTGGCCTGTCGTGTCGGGTGCATTATCGTTTAGGATTGGCCGTTTGAGGCGTAGTTATTGAGTTTCTATAGAGAAAATTCCCTGCCCTCTATCCTTTCCCATTCGTTCGCAACGATCTCTCTGATCAGAACAAGTCTTTTTCTATCGTTTTAAACATTTGGTTGCAGTAACTTCTAATATGAATAATTTATTACGTCACTTTTTATTAAATGTTTGAAATTTCGATAAGAACTTTCTAATTTACCCACCTCTTATCTTTGTCTGAGAATGTTTGACTCGAGGATGAGGATTGGCTGCCTGAGGTGTAGCAGCTATTGAATTTTATATTTCGTCACGTTTCGTCGTGTTAAATATTTGACAGCAATAATTTTTCTTTTTATTAAACATTTTAAACTTTAACGAAGACTTTTCAATTTATCTATCGTTCGATTTGACGATTAAAACACGACATGAATAATTAATCACGTCATGTACTTTGAATGATTCTTCATAATACAACACGATACGATCAAAAAATAAAGAAGAAATCTCAGACAGCCGATACTTTATTCATATCGCCGTCGGTTTTGTCCCACTTTGCGCTTTTTTTTTCAGGAACAATGGCGCAGTAACAACGATAATATAATAACACAATGATTAATTACCAATGCATATGATTTTAATGAATAAATAATACGTACAGAATTTAACTGCTACGCGTATTGAATTATACATTCTAGGCAAGTAACATTGAAATATGTAAGTATTTTTGGATATTTAATGAAGCACCGTGATCGGCATGATCGTTCATTCATTTTTGCCAATCAATATTTAATCCCCAGGCTATGGCCAGTCAATATTCACAAACCGCTGAATCGAATTTCACCGTAACACTACATTATCAAATTATACAACGCAGTGCATGTTTTTCCGAATTATCCAATACGCGTTACTACTGTCCAGTATGTGTTACTATCGTACATAAAATGGTTTCTTTGTTGTTTCAAGAATTAGATCATCTTCCGCAAGTAACAAGCTATTACTACTAATTCCACAGAGTGAATGTTTTTATTAATTATTTCTTTAAAGTCACTTTACGTGAATTTACGTCGTTTTCAACTGCTTCTTGATTCGCAAGGAACGACTATTAGTTTTACTATTAGTTTCGCAATCTGCAATTTTTCGTCAGCTACTCATTTTATTTATTTAAAGTACCCAAAGTTATGTGAATTCAAGTTGACGAATACGTCTTTGATTTGCAAAAAGCATTATCAATTCGATAATTTGCAATTTTTCATTGACTATTTACTTAAGATTCGCGCTACTTACTTGGTTTAAAGTCGCAGAAATTTCGATTCGGACACTGTGAAACCCAAATGGTACGCGAATTCGCTGTCTGCGATAGAAGTTCGCGTTCGAATAAATTGTTCCGATGTTGATCGGATTGAAAATTTCGTTCGGGACGAATGGAGTTTCCGCCGCGACACGAGAGAAGCTTAACGTAATTGTGTAGCACGCCTCATTTTTGGAAAAAGATGGCGAGGCATCTGGCGAGAAAAAAATCTTGGAGGAGAACCACTCGTAACGATGCACACAAAAGTTCGTACGAAGAGCAGGAACAAAGAAGAAGAAGAAGAAGAAGAAGAAGAAGAAGAAGAAGAAGTATCTCGGCCAAGACAAAACGAAAACTCGCAAAAAGAAGAAGTTGCCGCGCTCTCGTCGGGCGTTAAAGCCTTTTGAACTTCATTTCACCCGGGAAAGAACTATTTTCCGTAGTTCCCTCCTCTCTCTCCCGTCTTTTCCTGCTGGAACTTTTCGGCCGTCGGGCAATCGTGATTCACGAATGCCGCATCGTGCCTTAACGAATCCTTCTTTCCACCTAATGGTTCTCGAATTAACAATTCATCGAGCAGGAAGAAGAAGAGAGAGAACCAGGGAGGTGGACAAATTCCACGAGCTGGTTGATCCTTTATCTACGCAACGAAGCAGTGGAGAATTTCGAACAAACGGTCCAAAAATGAAGATCAACTTGTATCTCTGGTATTCGGTGTAAAAACAAGCTAAAAAAAACTGCACGACTTGTACCCCAGTACGATTCCCCTCACTGAAAGGCTCAGAAGTAACTGTTCCGACTAGGAAACGAAGA
>KQ435749.1:692087-707980 GCA_001276565.1 Melipona quadrifasciata
TAGCCACGCTGTGAAAATTCCGCTAACAGCCTTACCCGCCAACTTGTCGAAGCGGTCCCGCCTCGTCGTCGCATCGTCGTCGGTCCTCGTCGAACACCCCCCCGGGGTGCGTGTAGTTTTCGGCCGAAAACGAAGATGGAAATTGTTTCTCACCTGCGTTACGCCAACTTCCGTAATGATTTGTATCCTCGGGCGGCGTACGCCCCCCTCTTCCGCCCTCCCCGCGATCAGCTCTTCATCCCGTTCCGCGGTGGATTTGCGTTTCGCTGGATCGAGCGCGCGGATTATCTCGGACGATTGTCGGTCGATCTCGGTGTAACTGGTCTCGGGATAATTGGAAATCGAAAATTGGTAATTCGACGCTGGAAACAGTTGCGGAAGCCTCGGTTAATCGTGCAGGTTAATACTGGTGGTTGTTAACGGCGACTGTTCTTCGACGAGTTTGCTCCGATCGTCCATTTGCTGATCTTTTGATATCAGCTTTGGCGATTTAAAAAGCGTTCGAAACTCCCAGAAGCGATTCGAGCTCCGAGAGGATATTAGTGATAGAAGGCAAAATTAGAAATTAGAAATTTATACCGGCCTCGGTGTCTCGTCGTATTTATGGGTTCAGAGAGGAAAAATCGTACGCGGCAGCGGAACTCTTAAGAGAATTTGCATTTGAACGCGTCAGCGAAATTCTTAAGGCGGCACGCGTACTTATCTGGCGAACGGCAGGTTAAGAAAGGGACCCTCTCGTTTCGCGAGATTCGACCACACCCTCGGAATCATTATTAAGAGAGCTACGCCGTTGTGATTTCGGGGAAAGGACGACCCTTCGTTCTCGAGGCCGGCGAACGAGAACGTCGTTTAACGACGTCGTGTGCCTCCGAAACCCTTACAACGGAGTTTTTGTTTGCACGAAATCCGAGAGCTTTCCCGAATGGTCCCTCTCTCTCTGTCTCTCTCGCGAAGAATCTCCTGCAAAGAGACTCGATAATGACGCGACACAGTGCTCCACAGGAAGAATCTCGCCATTGTATCGAAGCATTTTTTTTTCAAACGATTGTATCTGCTGATTGTAATACATTTAAGGGGCGAACGCGTACTTTAAACGAGGAATTAGTGACTTGTTTCCCAATTCGAAGCAGCTTAAATTATTCCCCTGCTTATTTTCTTACTTGTCATAAATGATTCGGAATTACGTTGCCGCGTAATGCAGATTACAGTTATTAGCGATGAGTTTACAATATTAATAAATGGCACACGTTGGAGATAGCCTCCATTAATCTTGCATCAAGCCGATAAACCTCAAACTGGGCTGCAGATAAATAGTTTATGTCAACGTAACTGTGCCCCGTCCTTCGCCGCGTACTTATGCATGTATCTTTGCTGCTGCTTGTACATCATGCTCGACGTTAACAGTTAATTAAGTAAAGCAGAGACGCCAACGATGATTAAATATAGACACGCGGCAAATAAATCTTCCAAGACCAGCGTTTACTCATCGAGCTCGATTTTTATAATTCAAGCCCGCTGAAACAATCGCAAATTATCGGTAAACACGCTGCATATGGAACGCCGCACAGTGAACTTTCCGTTTAAGTCGTTTGGAATTTTCATCGTGAAACGAAGAATTTTGTTTTAATTTGTTACAAAGTCACGTATTTTAATACCATGTACACCGTGTTTGTCCTATCGACAACGCCACCCCTTCTCGAGGTCTACGCCACGCCCCCTCGCGAATCACGTGACCCAAATCAACCAATCGCTAATTTTCGTTGCATTGACGTTGCACCTGAAGAGGCCCGATTTTCTGGTTTACCCCCGCTAAAATCACTTTCAGTGATAAAATCGGTCCGACGCGGAACGTGTCGATTAAAAGATTCGAAAATTCGACCGAATCGAGAAAACGAACAACGAAATACTTGTTTGAAACGATCTTTGGCGGGTGAAAATTGCAACCGGACAGCGAATTGTCCGTCTCGGAGGTGACGCTTCACCACTTTGCTTTCCGCGCACCTTTCACCTCACGCCCCGTGAAAGTCCCTGTACATCGAGCGTAACCGCACGGCTTTCAGAAGAACTTCAAAGAGTCACTCAACCGCCAGCCTTATCCTTTTACCTTCTTCCCGACGTGGCGTACGCGCGTACTGCACGTCACCTTTATACAGATGCATGAACGTGGCTGCCGCAACCCGCAAGCCGTCCGACATACTGATTACAATCCACCGGTGGCTGGAACGTCTTGCTCGACAATCGGCTACCGGGGGAATTGCACAAAGGACGAAGTCGCCTTGCGGAGACGTTGATTCCCGACCCACTCTCTCTCTCTCTCTCTCTCTCTCTCTCTCTCTCTCTCTCTCTCTCTTTCTCTTTCTCTCGACCCGCCACTTGATGCAATTGCGCTAACGAGCCGCGGCATCCCGCACGAGTGAAAAACAGAGCCTCGAAATTTCGAGAGTTGCTTTACGAATTTTCGAATTCAATCAAATAAATAATTTTCCGAGTTTTTTGTGAGAATAAAATCAAGTAGCGTTTATTTAATATTCTTCGATATTTTTGTTCTTTTTTCGATCAACATCTTTCTTCGTCTCCTTCATCGACCTGACGTTGACAGAAACTACGTGTTTGCTAGTATCACTACTAGAATGTTTATTTGTCAGAATTTATTTTCATTGTTATTATCACTGAAAGTGATTTTAGTGGAGCCACTTCAGGTGCAACGCTAATGCAACGAAAATTAGCGATCGGTTGATTTAGGTCACGTGATTCGTAAAGGGGCGTGGGGTAGACCTCGAGTAGGAGTGGCGTTGTCTAATACTGAGCGTCTGTAATTTGTTTTGTATCGATTCAAATGTTTGCAAATCAATAAAATTTTACGGTAAGAAAGTCGTTTTCGTTTCCTAGTCGGAACAGTTACTTCTAGGCCTTTCAGCGAGACGATTCGTACTGGGGTACAAGTCGTGCAGTTTCTTATACGTTTAATATTATTTCACATTTGTTAATTTTGCTCGAAATATATTTTCCCTTCGATCAATCCCCGAAGCAACCGGCGAAAAACACGAGCACGTTTAAGGTACCGACTCGAGACAGTTTCTTTGATAAAGCAGTAATCAACCCTGTCCACGGAGCGGCGCCGGGCCTTCGTTAGTTGGGCAAAAGAGCCCCGGCATAAATAGTTTTTCGGAGTAATATTTAATCGGGGGCCCCGGCGAGGATGCGGAGCATTAAATCGCGGCCAAGAAAACGACGGCGACGGTGAATCTCGTTTGGCAGTCTCAGACACGGATCCTGCGGACCCTTGGCCGTCTAGAATCGAGATTATAAATATTGATCCTGAGCGTCCTTCAACTTTGAGTGCACTCGACGAGTCCCTCTTGTCCCGCATTTCTGTACTCGTGGAGCCGTGGAGCCGTGGAGCCGAGGGGGATTCTTCGTGGCGAAATTGAAATCCGAGAGGTTCCTCTCTCCGCCCGTTCCCCCCAGAAAGAGAGTCAAAGTCGCTCGGGCAAATTAAAATTGTAGGGCACCGCCGCCGTGGACAACTGGCCTTTGATGGTTGGCCGCGCCAACGGTCACGGATCATCTAGTCTATATGGAATAAGGAAGAATCGCGTTGCCAGGCGAGGCATTTCTTTGCGGGGGTTCGCGCTCAAGCCGTCGGAAAAGGGCCGTCCGCAGCCCTTCCAGCGGAATCAGTGGAAATTGAAACGCTTTGCAAAACGTGCCTGGAATGGGATTTCATTTAAATAAAGTCGCAGCCAATCGTCCAATCTTCAATTCTTTTCTACACGATAATTCGCATCAACGTCGTTCGAGATCCTTGCAATAGTGAATAATTTTTAACGCGCGAAGATTTAAGAAACTGCTCGAGAACGAGAAGAATTGAAGAATTTCGAAAGAATGGTGATTATTATTTGTGATTTAAGAAAATTATATGCAAAGCACAACTTGAACAGTAGGTTACTGCATTTTCTCTTTGATCTTCCGACGTATTGAATTTTATATTAACAGCGACTTTAATTTAAAGTTGTCCTTTGTAATTTAAAGTTATCCTTTAGTAACGACTTCAGAAGCAACGACAAAACTTCACTTGAGTTTAAAAAAAAAAAGGAAAGAAAAGAAGATGAAGGAAATCCCTGAGAAGGGGCAAGCGACTGAAGAGAATAGAGGGGTCAGTAGCCTAAGCTGGGTTGAAGGACGCAGACTTTAGAAGATCAGCGACGGCCGTTAGGCTTGTCTGTCCGTCCGTTCGTCCCTTCGTCTCGTTTTGCCCTCTAAATCAGTTTAATCGAGCTCTCGTTAACTTCGTTATCGCTAATGCCCGTTGCAATGTAGCTAAGTGGCTGTTGCTGCCTCGAGCTGCACTGCCCTCCAGGCTCGCATCCTTTGCCAATTACTTTACTACCGCCAAAGTCCTGATTCGATTAATCAATTAACGTAAGTTCATTCCAACAGCGACATGCCTTCGGTCGGAACCGAAGTCTCGCCGGTATATTTCGTTGTTTTATATTCCGTCAAGGCGGCCCGCCTTGCCCATAAAATTTCCCTGTAAACAGAATTTCCACAAGATCGTACACAGATAATTTCTCTAATTTATTTGTGAAGATGTAACGTGCATCGTCGACGCAGAGTTTAAACTCGCAATTTGGAAGGTTAAAGTTCGTAAGACAGCCAGTCCTCACCGATTAAGTGAGTCGATTGTGCGAGCTCAGAACTTTTGATAACAAATTTTTGATACTTTATTGTACGAAGCGATCCTTGAATGAATCCGCTGAGTTATAGATGATTGAAAAAAATGTTCAATGCGACTATCGGTATATGCTACTGCACGTTGTAATTCGTCAAAATTTTATTTAACATTAATAAAAAGAACTGCACGACTTGTACCCCAGTACGATTCGTCTCACTGAAAGGTCCAGAAGTAACTGTTCTGACGAGGAAATGAAGATGACTTCTTTGCCATAAAATTTTATTGATGTGTAAACATTTGAATCGACACAAAACAAATTACAGGAGCGATCGCTCAGTAGCAGACAACGCCGCTCCTATCCCACGCCCTCTCGCGAATCACGTGACCCAAATCAACCAATCGCTAATTTTCGTTGCATTAGCGTTGCACCTGAAGAGGCCCGATTTTCTGGGTCTACCCCCGCTAAAATCACCTTCAGTGATAATACGAGTTAAATAAAACTCAGTCCGTTAAATCCATTATATTTTTACTTTAACTTAAAATTTATTGCGTATTTAATTGAGGCGAAAAATGTGCACGAAGGAATTCAAAAAGTGGACTTGAGATTATTCGAGAAATACTTGGTATTTTCGAATAAGTGCGAAATTCAATATTAGCAATAAGACACGCAGTATTACATGAAAAGTACACAATAAACATTTTCTTCAATTATCCATGACTTGGAAACTGGGTTATGTATACAGGACACAGATTTATACGATATTTTTTATTTATTTTAGTATACAAGTTCATTAAAAATATGGATACGCATTTAAGAACCACTCTACACGATGATATGAAAAATAAAAGAAGGTCCAACAACAGTGTATCTCACGAAAAGTATTTCTTCTTACTTCGATTTGCGTAAATACTATTAATCTTTATTCCGGTGTTGCGTGGGCGCGAGAGATTTACGAAAGTCATCGTTCGAAGAATGACCATCCTAGAAATTCCGTACGGTGTTAAGTTGGGTCGATCGTGTGGATCGATTTTAACACGCTGAGTCTGCATCAGACCTGCAAAGTGCAATCGAGTTCTCCGATTCCGAGAGAGCGTTGAACGTTACTCCGCCATTCAGAGACGCTGTAGGCGTTCTCCTCGTCTCCGTCACTCTATCTCTCTTGTGTGCGCCACTCAACCTCTTCCCCTTGCCACATGCAATTACTCTGATTTCACCTTCAGGAACGTGTAATTACCATCTCCGGGCTAGTTATAATTAATAATAATGAATTCGACGTGTATGCCCTCCTTTGTCTTCTTCCATGCCTCTGCATTCGTTAGTCGCCTTTGTCCGTTTCGTCTTGAAATCATGTCTTGTAGAACAATTTCAAGCTTTAATACAATGTCGACGAAATTTTACGGTTTCAAAATTACCGTTTCGTTTGATCTTGGAATTAGATGCACGTTTCATCAGTCTCTTGAACATCTATGAAATATTAATGACACGATTTGTGCAGTCTAAACCGGAGTTTCAATTGTTGAAACTTTTCAGTTGGATTGATTACCGGCGATCGATTTTATCGACGCCACTCCTACTCGAAGTCTACGCCACGCCCCCTCACGAATCACGTGACCCAAATCAACCAATCGCTAATTTTCGTTGCATCAGCGTTGCACCTAAAGAGGCCCGATTTTCTGGCTTGCCCCTGCTAAAATCACTTTTAGTCATAATATATTTACAACTGTTACCGAGTCGTGGAACATATGCATTTGGTTGTGCACGACATGCGCGTACAATTTATAAAATTGAATTTTTCGAAGACTGAATATTTAATAATGTATCGCGAACAAACGTAATACTCTAATAATCGACACTTTAAGACCAAGATATGTAATTGAAGCAAAACCTATTCTTGGTTTATAGTGTCGAGAGACATAGACTCGTGTATAACTGCAAGTGTAATTAATTTATTTTAAACTCCTTCAAATGTAAATAATACGTTGCATTAGACATTGAGGTTAATTTTTCAAAATAATTAAATATTATTCGTTTCTTTGAAAAAACGCCGTGGGTTTGTCACCAGGGCTGTTCTTCTGACAGGGCCTGTCTAATTTGTTTATTAAATTCTTTCATGAAAATATCACGTCGAGCGACGCGAAAAAAGCGAGAGAATTAAAAAAGGCAAAAAGTTGAAAAATTCGCGAGGCAAAGTTGCGTTAGGTGGCGACGACGCGCGTTAAGTGACGCATTGAGTCGCCTTCAGGCTGTGCATTCGGCGCGCGAATTTTGTTGCCAGACGGTTCTTAGGCCGCGCGTCGGAGCGGAGGATGTATTTTCAAGTTGAGGTAAAACGCCGCTGCCGGAAAAGCGGATTTCTGATTCCCGTGAATCACGACCTGATGAGCTACTAAAAACGAGCTACATTGTCGCGTCCAAGTTTGAGCCTGTGATTTTGTCATACTTGTAGCCTCGACACGGGCAACCGCTGATAAAGACAACGCGCTGCGTCGGGGAATTTCGCGCGACCGATAAACTCCATTGAAATATCTCTAATAATTTTGTTCCGTTTGAAAATAAAAGCCACCCGCGGATGTAATTTGCCACGGAGCGAATTACAATGTATTGGAGAATGCCGTGTTTCAATAGTCTCCACCCTGCAGCTTTGCGAATATTTATCCAACGTCAGAATATTTTCAAGATGCAATAATGTCATGGTTATATTGTTGGTATTTTAATAGAACATGAGCAAAACGATCCCTTTAGATATTTGTTAATATAACGAATTAATAACTGACTGTTTAAAAACTTCTGCGATCTCTGCCAAGCGTATCTCTTTCCAAATTTCCATTCTCGTCGCGAATTTCGAAAATCACTGCGAGAAAGCGTAAGCGAAATTAATCTGCCAGAAGGGAGAGAGAGAGAAAAAAAACCGGGCAACGGTAAATATACCCTCGCTGCGTTCGACGAGTACGAATAATCCCCATCGTCGAGGGCACAGTCTTTAGGTGAGAAAGTTTTGATTTACGAGGGCAGGTTCGTCCGATACGGCGAGGTCGGGGCCAGAAACCGTGCACCGGGAAAAGTTTGCCGGCGACCGAGAACGCTCTATTAGTGCCATTCGTTATTTTCTTTCCCGGTCCGCGCGACCCTGCAAAAACGACGAAGAAACATCCGCAAGTTGGCCGGCAAGAAAGGGCCGGGATATCCCCGAAGGATATCCGTTCGCGGTTCGAGAGACTCGACTTTGCTTTTTCGTCATGGAAAACTGGTTATTGATACTGCGCCGGGAACTCGTTTCGCCGAAGGTGAAGGGGGAAGAGGGAAAGTTTGCGCGTCGCTGCCGTGGAGGAGGGGGCATCCCTTCCGGTCCTCGGGTGCTAGCTATTGATAAAAACATATTTGCCGGGGAGCAAGCGATGTTAACAACCCCGCGCTCGTATCGTTTGTCATTATTGCCAGTACGTGGCGGGGAACTCGATCGGAGAGCAAGCAACGGAAACTTTCGTGCCAGGTTGGGGGAGTTTGACGCCGCCACGCGGCAACCGTGCAGCCGATGAATCGTGATTTCCCAGATAGTGTCTTAACTGGCGTCGGGTCCGGCTGCCGGGGAAAATCTTGGCCGATTGCCCACCTTTGATCTCCCTTCTTCCCTTCTCCTTTGACCGTACGGTTACGTAGTCAGAATTTTATTGGGGGAAAACTCGGAAAGAGAGAGAGAGAGAGAGGGAGAGAGACAGTCGGTACTTCCCTTAATTTTAATCGTATCTTGTCCCTTCCAAATGAATCCTCGTGCACTCGAGGGCTAGATTGTTTCGAGTCGCGTGCAGATTCAAGTCTCGAAGATCGTTCGAGAGGGAATCTTTGCACTTCGAGAAAATTATACGACGCTTGGACGGCCTCGCGTAGCTGCGAGCGTTGGTCTTAAATAAATGAACGTCTTGAATGCCGGCTATTAACTCGTTGAACGATAGGAAACTAAGTTTTGGGAGGAAAAGTTACGCGACAAACCTCTGTCCTCGACAGGTGGCAACGTTCGGTATTATGCGACGGCGAGACGTTTGAACGAAGAAGTCGATAGTTGAACTGAAACTTGCCCGAATACGGATTAACGGGAAGCTTTCGTTGGCAAACATTACGGATGTTGCCGTAATCTCGATAGTTCGACGTTAAGATCGTTGTTCGAATGCAGCGTCGATTATTTGAATTTCCCTTACATCGTCTTGCCTCCGTGCGTATTGTCGAAAATTTGGGGACAAATTTCGCGCAATTATCAAACTGTTGGTCGCTCAAATTTCAATTAGTCTGTGCGCAAGAGTTTGAGTAAGTGTGTGTAAAGAATTATGTTTAAAAGTTACAAACGTGTCTCGAGGATCATACTGGTTTTCTACAGAGAAACGTTCAATTTTGTTGCAGTGTTTGAGTGTTAGCGCGATGGATACGTCAGGGAATCGAACGTGGCCGAGAAGAATGGCTGGTCTGCTCTGGGTCGTCTTCCTATTTGTCGGAGTTTCGGCTGGAACTCTGGAGAAACTACACGAAGGTGAGTCAACGTCACGTTCTTTTTCTTACAGCACGTATTTCAATACGTATCCTCTGCGTAATTCATCAATTTTTCAAGAAGAAAACCGATATTACCGAGGCTAATAATCGTGTCGCACAATGGACGAAACGCTATTACTCGCGGCCTTGTCTGCGAAAGTGAAAAATATAGAGCGAAAAGTCATTATCATTCCTGTCGATGACGCGTACCTTTGCACCACGTCACCGACAGCGTTCGCGTGACGATGATAAATTTCTGTTTAATGTATTGAACACCCCCGGTGAGATTTATTACGTCTACCGTACTACTATATTCCAGCAATAGCAAATCGGTCTTTATCGATGACGTCGTTCCACCGTACAATAACGCTGAAATTCATAAAATTCTTTCCAAGAACACTTGGAAAACATTCGAAACATTAGAAACATTCGAAATTTTTAATATATGATTTTCAAGAAGAACACGGTGAAAATGTACGAGGTGAAAAGGAAAGTTTGTCAGTGGCTGTCACGGGTGAATTCTACACCTTCGATTTGATAGATTGATCTTAATCTTGAATTTTAAGGCCAAAATTTCTTTTATGGTATTCTACTCGTCAGGAAGATAAAACTTTTCCAAGAAACCAACCTAACAGTTCTCTTGAAAAATGGCAAAAACGATTCTTAACCATTTAACAATACGCGTGCTAACAGCGACTTTATGATTTTGGATTTCGCGTGGATGTAATGTTTATATTTATAATAATGTTAATGGTTAGTTTTGTCATTTCATTATTTAGACTTACACTGATGCCACAATTATGGTAAATTAAGTGTCAGAGGATACGAAAATTACGTAAAGTAGATATCCACGGGTCCGAAACCATAAAGTCGCTGTTAGAACGCACGCGTTCGCAGTGTCGAATGATCAAGAAACTTTTTTCCAAGAAAACTCCTCGGAAAAGTTTTATTTTTGTAATGAGTAGAATACAGTGCAAGAAAAAAAATTTGTTGACCTTGAAATTTAAGGTTAAAGTCAATTTTGCGGCAAGTTCTCAATCGACTTCCAAGGTGTAGAATTCATCTACGATAACTACGGACAAACTTTTCTTTCCACAAGCGGCGTTCGTAATCGGCGACGACCGGTCTTTCGACCGCCTCTTTGACCTTGCTTTGGGCTACGGTCTTGTTATCCCCGACCTCGCAGCGCCATCAAGCGAGACACGCGAAAGCGTCGACGATAACGCACGCCGAGAGCGGCATATGATTTAACCATAAATTCGATCTGCATAACAAGGCGACCCTTCATGAATAAAGTCATTCCTATTTCGATATTAATCACGCATCGCCACGACACCCGGAACAACGAATTTAGAGGCCTGCCCTCCCTTTCATCGCGCGCCTCCGTTTTCCTTCGACGCGAACGCGCTGTCAGAGGCCGGCGCGTCTCTTTCGCGCCGCCTGCCCGCTTCGTTTCATCGCTGTCGGAAATTTCTGCCCCTCCTCACCTGTCCGTCACGTTTGGACGCGTAAGTGTTATTCAACCACTGTATTCGACCGTTCGTTCCGAATTAATAACGCAGCTCGTTCTCGCGGGCGTCGAAAATTTTGTCCACGAGTATTCGTAGCGATGGGGCACTGAAAACGTTGTCAGACGATGATCGACTATTATAAGAATTAGCATCGTTAAAATGTTATTCGCCTGAACGGAGGATGATGATTTTGATGTTAAAGTTATCGAACTAAATTGGCTCACTACGGAACGATCCATTGTAACGTCAGAGCTAGAGACGTGATTAATTATTTTATCTCTCCTTGACACTGATACTCTCAGTCGACCGAGTCGAAAAAATATCGAACTGCGATGCCATCCTAGTTACCTCATCTTAACCGAACTAACTAACCTCGGAAACCGAGAACCGCCCACGTACATACATACACAAACATACACAAACATACACATACACACACATGATAGCACGAACCTATCTGCGACCGAGCACGCGACTGGTGTTCTGGTGGAAAACCGAATGGAAAGTAATTTCTGATAGGTTTTTGGGGGCAGGAAGGATAAACGGGAGTGGTGGAAATCAGCGTGTAATTAGAAACATTCGGGGAAATGGATTGCGGGACAGGGGCGAGGCGGTTTTCGTTGCCACGACCGATGGACGACAACGGGCGAAACGAGTTTTATCGAGTTTTCCAGAGAATTATCTATCTGTACCGCGGTAGATAAAGTATCTGCGCCTTCCGGCCGATAGGTCCTCCTCTATTCCCATCTCTCTTTTCCTTCCTGTCTCTCTGCTCCTCTTCTCTGCCCGACTGCGCTCCCCCACTCCTCCTTCTCCTCCTCCTCCTCCCTCGTTTCTGTGAAAGCCAGCAAGCTCCGTTGCAACTTCCGACTGAATAAGCATCACCTCACTTCCGTTTCCGACGATGTAGCCTTTGACGTAATACGTACGCCGTTCTCTCTGTGTCCCATTCCCTATCCCACTTTGTCGATCTTTAGTTCTCTCTCTCTCTCTCTCTCTCTCGGTCGTACCAGTCCGCGTATCTACTTCCTCTTTGATACTTTCCTTTCTTCCCTCCCTCCCCCGCCCCTGTCTGTCTCCTCTTCTGCATTTCTCCACGGATCGAGAAACTATTCTTTGCGGTGTTACCGTTATTGGCGCATCAACCTACAACCAGCGTCCCCCGGTTTCTTGTTCCAACGCCACTTGTCGAGCTTCTGAATCACGTTGTTCCGCTTTAAACGGTACTTTCTACATTGCTTCTTTTGCGCGTGATCGCGCACAGCGGGTTGACGCTTTGTCGATCGTCGCGAGTGTTCTTGGCCGATCGACGCGCAAGTTACCTCGGCTCTTTAATATTTATTTATTCCTGTTCCTACCCTGTTAAAGAAAGTTTAAAATTCAACACGCTGTTCTCGAGTACTTCAAGTAAGTACTTTTGCAACTGAGTAATCCTCTGGCGTAACTTTGTCATTAACGCAGAACGCGTTATTGTTATGAACGATGTATTATGCACTATACGCAGCAAAGACTGTGTCAGCGATGTTTATATTTCTCGCGGCATTGCAGCTGCGCGGCAGAGATAAGTTGAACAGAGACGCCAACGATCCTTCGAATTGAATTAGAAACGACAAATAAAGACGAAGCATCCATTAAACTCTCATCATATCCATTTACCGTCGGAGGACACACGCATTAGCACCGTCAAAGTTCAGGACTTGCTCGGGAATCTACATATCCATTTACCGCTGCGACGTTAATTTAATTCCGGCGCCAAAGTACCGACGCGTCTTCGATCC
This sequence comes from Melipona quadrifasciata, assembly GCA_001276565.1. Lineage (NCBI taxonomy): Eukaryota > Metazoa > Arthropoda > Insecta > Hymenoptera > Apidae > Melipona > Melipona quadrifasciata. The sequence continues at coordinate 704,571 of KQ435749.1, forward strand.
TCCGGTGAAAAACAGGAACTGCACGTGTCAAGAAGAAACCGTGTCCCCGCGAAGCTTCTGTTTTCTACTCCGTCGAAAGGCAAACTTTCCTTTCGGCGAAGTCCTGCGTTGTTGAAACTTTCCGCGATTCAAAATTGAGCCCCCCTTTTGTTTTCGAAATTCGTCGAGAGACTCGCGTAACCGACACCGGATCGTTCCTTCCGCGAATCGAGCGACTGCATTTGACGATCAGCGGCTGCTGAACGAATTTTCTGCCAAAGTATCGTTGCCCGTTTTCAGGACAGTCTTCGAATTAGCAGGAAGATGAAAGTTTTATAGATCCTACCGCGCGGTGAAATTCTCAATTTCGTGCCCCGTATCGTGCTGTAATTAATTTCTCGCGTCGCTGTTGTAACGTCGAGGGTTTGCTGCCGATTCCGCGAGAATTGGAATATTTCAATTAATCCGGGCATAGTTGGTTATCAGTATCCCACATTGCGTCACTGGCAATTTTAACGCCAATCATCGGCGACCCCACGGCATTCAACGTGTCAAAGATTTTCGCCGAACCGTCCCTCTATCGTGCCGCGTCAAAACCACGCGGACGCGTAGATATTAGCCGCGACAGAAATGAAAAATGGCAGCAATTATCACGTGACTAACCTGATAATAGCGATGCACGATCGGACCAGCATGATCTTGGTTCTTTCGCGAGCTCGATGAACCCCCGCGGTTTTTTCTTTTATCACTGATAGTGATTTTAGCTGGGGCAACTTACTGCAACGAAAATTAGCGATTGGTTGATTTGGGTCACGTGATTCGTGAGGGGGCGTGGTGGCGTTGTCCGGTATTGAGCGATCGTGCCTGTAATTTATTTCCTAGTTGGGACAGTTTCTTCTGGGCCTTTCGGTGAGACGAGTCGTGCAGTTCTTTTTTTTTTCTTTTTTGTCAAAGCCAAACACGCAATTTTGTTTCTTCTTCTAAGCGTGCGCCACGCGTTTGTCGATCTCTCTTCCGGTTTCCGCTCGACTCGTTCGGGACTCGGCGGCACTCGTGAAAAATTGCGTCACGCCGACTGATGACGCAAGCCACGACGAGATTTAACTTCTTACCGGTCGTTGGCCCTCCCATCTCGCTCGCAGCCACCTTTCGCCCCTTTGTTTTCGTATCCGATGAACGCACGACGCCAGTTTCCGGGGCACCCGTCCATCTTGAATCTGTCCTCCGCGTTACACCAGAGGCCAGTGTGTCCCGCTCTCTCCGCGGAAACAGTCGACATTCATCATCCGAGGAAACCGAATCATCTCGAGTTCAGCTCGCCTCGACGATCCTGGCGACGGCGTGCGAGACAGTGGCGAACGGTCCAGCAGATGGCAGATAATTTTAACGACGAGATCTCCAAGCATTTCTTCGATATCCTTTGATTCGTAATTAACCGACAGAACTTGCCGACAATTTTATTACGACGTAATGTCCTTTTATTCGGTAGCTATCGTTGACAAAGTGAATATTCGAAGGGGAATCGGAAGATCGTAGTTATCGTTAGCTAGGGACAGAGGCAATTTCAAGAGGGAGGCACGGCGGCTCGCATAAATCGCGACGGGACGGAGCACCAGCCATAAAACCAACTGCAGATTGTATGCGCAAATGCAAGGTGCATGTCCTCGGGCTCGTTTTTCGCCAACGTCCGCGAACCGAGCCAACAAGCCAGGCATCCTCTTGCCAACACTGTCTTTCGCTTCTTATCGCCCGGTCGTAAAGTGCATTCGCTCTTGATAGTAGCACGTAACGAAAGACGAGTCTCGAATTATCGCAATAACGCATTCTGCGATACATCGCCGCGGAAAACGTTCCGCGCCAAAGGGATTCCTCCGCTCAATTCCTAGCAACTAAATGGCTCCATTAAGAGATTTAATATCTTCCACCGATATCAGCGGATTGCGTGCAATATCCCGCAGTATCTTCGCCCGATACGTCGTTCTTCTTTCTCTTTTTCAAATTTTTCACGAAACTACCAATTCCATCGCGCTTGACGTTTGCGACGTTCCTCTCTGTCTGTTCGTCGTCAAACGATCGTCAACCTAACCGCGTCGGCAGCATTACGGAGGGAAAAAGAAATCAATTTGCTCTCGCGTTTCAATCGCGTCGGATTAGAAGTTCTCCCGGGTATTTTTCTTTTTTTTTTTCTTTCCCCCTTTCCCCTCTGTGAATCCGTGGGAATCGTTGCCAGGCAGCGAGGTTATGCAAGTTGCCGGTTGTTCCTGTTGTTCCTGGTGATTGGAAATCGCTTTTGTCGTTAAGCCAAATCGCATTTCTAGATTGCCTCGTTACCTCGAGCTATTCTGGACACCTCGGACAACGTCGACGCGGGAAGGAACGAGAAGGGGATCGGTTAAAGCCCGTATTGCGAAAGCCTCGTCCAATTATCAGCGTCTACAGGGCTCAAAGCAGTCGCTCCTTTATTGTGTTTACTGATTGCTGACGACGCTCCCGAAGGTAGCTTCGCTTATGCGCAAGCAGTCGATATCCAAACAGGTCGAATTTTCAGTCGACCGTCTATTGAAGAACACCGCCGCTTGCATTAATACCGAGCTCGGATTCCGTTTAACTCGGCGGCATATCGGTTCCCGCAAAACGGACGCGCTCGCTCCCGAGCCACCGTTGTAGTTCTCTCTTGCAACCGGAATTATTTTAGAGAGACACACGAGTTCCGACCTACGACGAATTCCAGTTTGTCAAATTGGCACGCGTTTCTCGTGGCTGACTTTTATGCGAGATATTCAATGTAACACGAACGTCGCGGGTAAAGGTAAAAGTCACGGTCTTCGCGTTTCATTTTCGTACATTTTCAATTTTTAATTTTGATAATCTCTAGTGCGCGTCTTCTTAATCTTAGACGCTAAGATTTGTCCTTTTCTTAACACGACTTGCAATTGATGGTAAAGAAAGGACAAAAGTTTGCTAGAGTTTGCAGCAACGTTCAACTGCGCCGTGCAAGTGTCCAAACCTCCCCGTCACCCGTCCAGAGTTTCCACATTTCATCGAACTGCCAATTACAGCAGTGTTCGATCGAATTTTTTATCGTATCGTTTCATTGTTCTACCTCCCGTGTGCCGACTGACCGCGTTAGCAGGTCAGCCAGGCAACTTTTGAATTTCCCATGCAAGACGATACCCGGTCATTGGCATAACGAGAACGGGGAACTTGGCCGGCGGAGAATCGAGCCGCAGGAAGAGCCGGGCCGTCGGGGGCGGGAGGAGGGGAAAAATTCTTGCAAACTATTCAGGATGGAGGCGCTGCGGCCGGGGCGGAGAAGAATAGCGAGCGTTGAATAGAAAGACGACGGTGGAAAGTTCGAAAATTCGTTGAAGCGAGGCCAAGTCCGACGTCGTGTACAGAGGGCAGAAAATGGCGGACAGAGTCACGTTTGT
>KQ435749.1:708044-727049 GCA_001276565.1 Melipona quadrifasciata
CTTTCCAGTCACTTCACTGTCGTCCACCTACACTCCTGCCGCCACGGTTGCCCCTCGGAGTAACCACGGCAATCTTTCTGGGAAAGTTTGGTTATTTAATTTTCTAGCCGCGGTCTGCCAGAGGAGTCTCTTTTCCCTGCTCGCGTTAAGGAAACGTCCATCTCGTACCGCCGCCGGACGAACGTTTTCTCTTTTCTCTTCTTTTCCTTTCTTCTCTTTCTTGTCAACCCCCGTGTCGCGCACCACAGACACACGACTGTTGAGTTTAGCTGCTCGCGAACGGAGATTGTCGCGAGATCGATCAGTTTGAGAAGACGCGATCGCGCACTTTTGTAAAATTGTCGTTCTTTCCTCGAGTAAAACTAAAGCAAATTTTGCAAATTGTCACTTGTCAGTTGCGCAACTCGAGAATTACCAACTGGCGTAGGGTATCGCAGCGTGGTTTCTCCCTCGAGCGAAGGTAACGATACCAGCCAAAGATTTCACCGAGAACGTTTTAGATGAGCGTTTGAAAGAGTACGCGTCGATAGTTACGTCACACAGAGACGGGTAGACGCGCAGCTTGCTTTACGCGACCAAGTCCCCTGCCACGATTTCCCGGAACTGTCCCCCTCCGCGGTTCTTTTCAATGCTCGTTATCACGCGAACGACGATACCAGTGAAATATACAGAAAACAAGAAGGAACGTTTCTGGACGACTTGTGAACTTCTTCGCGACCTTGCACGGACCAAGAGTCCCTTTGGCTTTCTAGAATGGTGTCTGGTCGTTTCATTCAATGGCCACGCGCTGTCCAAACGAATCTTTCGACGCAAGGGTCCACGAAGAGGGGAAAGCCCGGATATTCCTTGTATATACAACAGGCTCGACAGGGTCGTGCCTCCGTCGTGTTCGCGCCTGTACGTACACGCTCGCGGACTGTGTGCACCGACATACCAAGCGCCGGCGTATAATTCAGTTTTACCCTGAAACGACTCATTTATATGCGTTCGTTTGATTGAATCTCTCCCGCGTAGCCCTGACACTCTCTCTCTCTCTCTCTCTCTCGCTCTCGCTCTCTCACTTTGTCTCGTTTCTTTCCTCCTCCTACCCTCCTGTCTCTTGTCTCTTTATTCGTTTCTCCGTTCCTTCTCTTCTTTCTCTCCGTTCCATGATCCATTCCCTCTCCTCGCTCACTTCTCTCAATCCGTCTCTCTCTCTTTTCTCTCCTCTTGTTGCCACCCTCGTCGACACCAACGCGGTTAGCTGTTTCAATTTCCCCTCGCCTCGCAAAACTGGAAGGCGTGCCCGTCATCTGCCGCGCTTCTACTTTTCGCCCTTCCTCCGCCTCCTGTCCCCGCGATCACGTTTCTCGTCGACCGTTTTCAAACCGTTCCAGACGTCCATCTCCGTGTCACGGACGCGTACATCATTTACGGTTCCCTATGGCAGTTCGTAGCTGCTACACGATACCACGCCACGTTGGACAAGTCGATGGTGTTTGATCGTTGCGAATATCAGCGACTGTTTTTCCAGGAATTTCCAGCGACTTTCGGCTCTCCGTCCTGTTTATCGGTTCGTGCTCGGAGGTAATTTCGGGCGTGGAAGCCTCGCGAAACGATCGTCTGGTTGATTCGATTCCGGGACTCTCTGTTGCCGTGGATTGCCTCGCGACTGTTAAAACCCCCCTTTAAATCCTGCTTTTCGATAGTTTCCTCAACGCCGATGACGTGAAATGGTCGACGCAAACTTGGACCGTTCCGATCTGTCGCACGATCTTGCGAAAATCGAGAAGGTGAAAGCTGGAGGAAGGAAGAAAAAGAAGAAGAAAGAGAGAAGAGAAGAAGAAGGAATTTCATGCCTACGATATTTCTCTGTGTACATATTTTCTGCCGCTACACTCTTTTCAGGAACACGTTCCATTTCCACTTATCGATTTTGCTGTCACTCAGCCTCTCTTTTATCGTCGAAATTCAATTTGTCACGCGGCCGAGCTTACTTAAATTGAAGTTTACAGCACTTTCTGCCGGTATATTTTTGTTTTACATCGGAGCGCTTCGCATCTTGCGCGAAATTTTCACCGTAGACGCGCGCGGGAGAGGGTTCAACGTAATTTCGTCAGCCACCGGGGTGGAAACGCGTAAAACGCGACTGATTATCCGGCAGCAATCGAAACGACGAAGGGTTTCGCGGGAGGCGGACTTGATGTAGTTCGGGATGTACGAGTAATGCAATTATATCTCCACCCCTCTGACTCTCGGCTCATGAATATCACCGTTTGATTTGTATAATGTCGAGTTATTGTTCCGGATTCGAGGGTAGGGAACATTTTACGTCGAATATCTCCGGGCGAGTCGATTTCGGCGAAATTTTCGAGAAAAAACGTTTCGAATTGCTCTCAGAAAGAAGAAAGGAAGAAAGAAAAAAAGAATCATTATTTTCGCGGCACTCTCATTCTTCCCTTTCTTCTCTTTCGAGAAAATTTCTTTTCAAATTCGAGAGAGAATTAATTGAAGCGAAGAGAAGCCTCCTTTTTTTCATTCGCATTTCGTTATAAATTATTCAGTATCGATGTCCTTAACAACGTTACCGCGGACGCGGAGAGCCTGAAGGAAAGTTTGAGAATCATTACCGTCTCTGTTCGCGTTACCGTAGCGCCTTCAATCAAGCTCCGTTGTCTAGACAATTAACCGGACGGTCGATGCAATTAAAAGCAATTGTTACAAGCGTGTGTACGCGCGCGTGTGTGTGTGTGTATGTGCGCGTGGTCGCGACAGTACGACTGGGAATTAATGTTCCTGCATTAGAACAAACGGATCGTTCGCCGAAACTCACTGGATTTCAATAACAACTTTGTATCTACCGAAAGTTTCTCCTTTCTCTCTCTTTTGTTTTTTTTTTTTTTCTCTAAACCGAGGTCTAAATAAATCAATTGCCATTTGACGTCACTCGGAGACGTGACGCAGTTAAACGAAATATCGACTTTCATTTCCGCCCGGTAATTATAAACGTTAAATATTCAGACATCGTAAGTTTGTTTCACTCAAAATATCTCCCTATCTATGTTTCAGCTGGAGAAATAAAATTAATTTCTTTCTCCACACTGATTGCTCCCAATTTTTCTATCGATCTCTTTTCTCCCTCTATATATATATATTTATATATATGCCGATTCTTGGTAGGTGGCGTAAGGACAGGTCTAAGATTTAAATATTTCTTCAAAAACGGCACAAACTCTTTCCAGACAACCCAATATATATATATTTCAAACAATAAAAGCGAGCCTTTTCCTCGATCTTCGTTATGTACCCTGACAAGATTTTTCGTTTTATCGTTCGGCGCTGGTAATTGACGTCTCGAGGATCGGGAGAGGGGACTTTGGTTATCTCGGTGACCACGCATCGATCCGTCCCGTCGACGTAAAACGTTTTTTTTTTCCTACTCTTTTTCTTTCTTTTTTTTTTTTTTTTCGGATGGGGCGTTTATTCCGGTTGCTTGCCGTCCCGGTGACTAATTACTTCGGTTAACTGCTCGTGAAAAATGCACTACTGGCCGAATCCCCCTGAAACGGAATGTATAATCAGGCCGGATTGCTCCGGCGATCGAGGGCAGAGAAATACGCGGCGGCGAACGGCTCGATCGTTTCGAATGGACATCACTGTAATCACTGGTAATGCAGATGGCGGTGGCCCGCCGATGGGCGCATCGACAATCAGCTATATAATTAGCGAGGCCTCGCCCACCAATTAAGCCGCATTCATTGGACGCGATCGTTAGCCCCCGCAGCGAGCATATCGCCGTGAAAAATGTACGCTAAAGCTGTACGCTAAACGTTCGCTTAACACGGGCCGCTGACGCGATTATCGACCTGGTCGATCCTTATGAAAAATGACGAGGTGTCGTTCCCTGCCTCGCGAGCGCATCCGCGCGATCGTTATCGCGTCGAGTAAAAATCGTGAAGGAGGGTGGGAGGGATCGCGCGCCGACCCGATCCATCGTAAATCTAGTCGTCTTCTCGTTGATGGGAATTATAGTTGGATCTTGGTTAATTGACGGGTGATATTTCGTTGAAAAAGAAGGAAGATAATTTTGAAATCGCGTGACGGCGCGGAATCGCAGGTGCAATTTAGTTGCACCGTGCCGATCCCTGAATCATAAATTTGTAATTTTTAATTCGGATATTTCCAGGTGATTTAAAATTACCCTGGTTTGATTTCTTTGTCTTTCAATTTCACTCCGAGTTCGTCGTCGCGAATGATCCGGTTAATTAGAGGGTAATGCAGCTTTGGAACAAGATCTCTAAAATTAACGTCAAGATTTACGTCATAATCAAAACGAGTTTAATTTGACTTTTTATACTTGTGTCACTTAAATATTGATAGTCTGCGGTGAAAAAAGAAAAAGAAAAAGAAATCAGTCCATCAAGAGGATAGGAATAAAAATTTCTATTAAAAATGCACGATGCACGAGGGAAAAGTGAGCGGAATAAACACCGACGGAAATATCAGTTGAAAATGTCACGCGATTTGGTTTTCCTCGATTCGGCCACGCTGAACAGTCGACGTACGTCGCGAAGCGCGAAACAACGACGAGACCACGAGGCTACTGTCAGGGAAGCGATCGGAACAACCGAATGGAGAGAAATCCAAATTTCATTAGCCGCCGGGTCGACGTTGGCCACCGAGCGGAAAAGAACGCGATGGGAGTAATCGGACGTTGCTTCGAACGAAATAGCACGGTCTTTATCGTCTGAAAAATCGAGCAGCGGCGAAGTTTCGCGTTTCTGCGGTTGAAACGACATTAACGGATACCTATCCCTCGCCGACGTTATTTTGGAGCACGGTAACCACAGCTCGTCCGGTAATCCTGTTCACGAGCTCGAAAGTACTCTCCTCTTTTCTTGCCTCTTCCATTGCACGTGGTTACTCGAGATCGCGGTCATTTCGAAGGTTTGCCGGCGAGAGGCGAAGAAGACGACGACAAAGAAGAAGAAGAAGAAGAAGAACAAGAAGAACAAGAAGAACAAGAGGGAGAAGAAGAAAAAGAAAAAGAAGAAGATTCCCTCTCGTTCGCCTTATCGAGAACGATTCTGCTCGACGAGGGAGCCCCGCCTCTCGCGATTACGCCGTTCCGACTTCCATTCCACTCGTCCGATTCTGTAAAGAACAAACAGCCACTTGATCGGCCGGCTCCATCCGCGCTTTACACGCCCCAGTTTCGTCGTGATCGATCTCACCGCCGTGCAGGATTCCACCTTGACGTCGTTACAAAACGACCACGATCGCCCGGTTCGAACGATGCCTCGCGATGCTTCGCGAATGCCCGCTGGCATTCCGATCGAGAAAGAGAAAGTATGCGTTCGACCAGATGTTTTTTAAGATCGACCTCGCGCCGCAGTTGCCGCGGTCACTTTTTCCTCTCGCGAGGACGCGTCTGACGTCCTTGCGACGATCGAGCGGTGTATCGTTTCGTTCGAACTTTGATCGGAGTTTCACAGGTTCGTACAACTTTCGTGATTTCAGAGATAAAGGGAGAGCGGCAACTCGCCGACTTCATCGATAAAATGAAATATATCAGGTGTTCTACCTTTTTTCCAATTTTTCGAGAAACACCTATCAGCGGTAACCGCTATCAATTTTCTCGGCGAATCGATACGCTCCGCTTTTACGAAACTGTAAAAATCCGTGTTAAACGTAAGCTCGTCGCCGTCATCGATTACACTTTCCAATAAAGTCGTTCATAAATCAGATTTCGCGCCCAAGACACTCCCGGGGGGAGGGAGGGGGCGGGGTGGTTAAATTCACCGCGCAAACTTTCGCGCTGGCCTCCCGCCCCTCCCGGTTCTTTATGAAACCGCCGGCGACCGAGAGGCGACAACGAGGTCCGAGAGAGACTGAGTGCAACGTGAAAAAAAGAAAATCGCATCGTCGTTCCACGAGGTTCATTTTATCGAAGGGTTGGCGCGTGATCCATCTCTCTTAGACTCGGATCCACTCTCGCTCGGTGCGCTGTGAGCGGCGAATCACCCCTGACCACGATCGTGGACGCGCCTCCTGCAGCCTGCGCGAGGACCCCTCCCCTTCTCCAGGAGGGAAAAGGTCCTTCTTCCAACGTCTAATATTTTTGTTATTAGCCGTGGACGTCTATCGCGTCGATACGAGGAGGATGTATCGGCAGCTGTCGCCCCCTCTGTACGAGCACGAACCGTGAGCGCGTGTACGCGCACGAGCACACAGAGTTGGAAAGGGACTAGGTTAACGTACACCTTCTATGACGGAGAGAGAGTTTAACACGGGCGGGTGACCGTAAAGCCCCGGTTTCGCTAGGCAAGAGGAAGACAGAGAGGCTGATAGAGGGTGGATGGAAGCAGAGGAGGACGCGCGCGCACGCGAGAGAGAGAGAGAGAGAGAGAGAGAAGGTGGTACCGGGGTGGTCCAGGTGTCGATATAATCGAGAGGCTTGCTTGTCATCAAAGTGCCCTCCTAGTGGTACTCGTAGCGCAGCGCCCGGCAACGGCTAACGCAACCGGCGACAGCGGCGACGCTGGCTGGCGGCCCTCGTTAACGCAAAAACGCGAGAGATGATGGATGGATGCTAAATTGCATTAATTAAATCCACCGTGACACCCTAGGCCGGCAGCCTTGGTATCACTCGGCGGCTACCGCTCGGGCTTGCTTGTCTGTGATCGAGGCGTGAGCCGTTTAACGGGGTGTGGGTCACTTTGATGATTATACCCTGTACAGACCACTCCGTTCCTCTTGCCCCTAGACCGGGTCTTCCACCGGTTCCGTCCTGGTCCGCCTTCGGGCCTCTCCAACCTTAGACAGAGAGAACCATCCCGGTCTAGCCCGTGTACACTCCGTGTTCTTGGTATACTCGTACCTCGGTGCCTCGTGCCTAGCGTCTGGGTACTTGAAGACTCTGCGCTCGAATCTCCGGCTGCACCGACCGAAGGCGTCTTAACTATCAAAGTCGTCCCCCAGATTAGGCCGCAATGCGATACGATTCCGGTGAGAGCACTCTGAGGAGGATACCCGGATCCTTTTGTCGTTATTGAATGACGATCTGCTCGTAGCCTCGGCGACCGACTGCGAACCTTGGCACAATTTCGCGCGCCTCTATTGACTGGTTCCCTTTGATCGTGATTCGTTTAGCGGTTCCAGGGGCCCGAACTCCGCGTTCCTCTGTATATCGGAAAGTAATTTTCTTCTCACGCGCCGATCGATCCGTCCCTTCGACTGATTATTCGCCCAGGGTTTTTTTTTTTCTTTTTCTTCTTTTTAATACGGTGCTCCACTGACGGGGCAACAGCGAGCGGAGCGATTATTCAACCGGCGAGACCGTATTTTTCCTCCGGATAAAGTCAATTATACCTGGCAATCGCTCCTGACGCTTTTTCTTTGAATGACGCGGCAACAGCACCCTGAATCCATTCTACGTTTATTTAAATTTTACAGCGCCACGGGGCGCCACGCGATCTTACTCCGGGGTGACGTGAATCAAATGAACGTCCCGCAACGCTTTTTTTAGAATTCTCACCACCTTTTTCGTCGGCTCGTTCCGCGAGATCTCGCTCGCTTCGCATCAAATAACTTGCGTTCCGGAGGCTTCCTTTCGAGAAAGACGATAAATTTAACCACAGTTCGATCGAGAAAAGATCGTACCGACAAGGTCGCGCCAGAGTCGTTCGAAATTGTTTAAAATTATTTAAAAGGACACCGAGCGTCATTAGGACTCGTTTAAGAATCAAATCAAATCAACGTTATGTTCGTGCTCGCGTAGTCGGGGAATCTTTCCATGAATAACTATTCCTACTTTCTCCCTTCGATTCGTCTTCCGTTCGATACGATCGAGAGAAAGAGAGAGGAACGGCCGGGCGAGGGTGAAATATCATTCTGTTTGCAGCCGTTGTGTCTCGAGTCCGGAGGGTGGGAAATTAAATGAGATCATCCTTTCGGTGTACCTTTTGGAAATTGCGTTTCTCGCTTTGATGTTTCTAATTTGATTCAGGCCGGCGCGGCAACGAAACGCGGAACTAAGTGGATTTCGCGTGGAATAAAAGAACGGCGGCGCGAGGCTCGCGTGGCTCTGAGTAAGACATTATCCGGAGCCAGTGGCGAGGAATCGACTCGCGAGAACGAGACGATGAGATCTCGATGCTGTTTTGTGCATGGTGCGTTCAGCCGGCGGGGATAAGTGAGGGTTACGCCGCGTGGATATTGGGTATAATTTAGTCGGCTGGTGCCTCGCGCCGACGTTTCCAGCCGAAGGAGAGGAGAAGGGTCTGACGATATCGCGAGAAGAAAGGAAGTTTCGCTGGCGGCGTACATCTACAGCGGGTCCCGATTATTTCCGGGATAAACGCGAGCGAATCGAGCGAATCGTTCCACGGCTAAAAAGAGGATAACTCGGAATAATAAAATGGCAAGAGTCGGGCGCAATTAACTTGCCACTCGCACGCTCGCGTGCGCCGGGCTGGATGGAAACCGTTGCCTTTCGAGCCGTGGATCGATGTCGAGAAGCAATTGGGACGGTTAGTTTATCGCAATTAGAGCTCGTAATGACGATCTAATGATCTCCGTGAATTGCGTTTCTTAGCCGTTGAAAGAGCGGCGCGAGAACGTGGTTAATATTTCATCCCTGTGACGCGTAACAACGTCCAACGATTAAAAGAGGTCGGAATTGGGTCGACGTAATTGTTGAATTTTTAAGTCGACGTCTCGCTCTTCCTCCACCTTTCGTTCTTCTTTTTTTCCTTTTTTCCTTTTTTCGCTTTCTCTTGTTCGATGAACAAGTGCAGTTTGTTCAATTAGGCCGAGAGATTCGTTACCCGCGTGTCCGCTAAATCATTTTTATTTTCATCGAAAAATATCACACCGGGAGAAATATCGCGCCGGCAAGGAGACGTGGCAAACGGCGAAATTAGGGCGTCACGAGGGGACGTTCCGCTGTTTAGGTTGGGGGGGCGGGAAGCGTGAAGACGCATTTTAAAACAAGCGGAAATGTCGAAAAATTTCTACCTTGACAGCCGCGCGACGGAACGCGGAAGGAAATTCTCCTTGCCCCCCGCCTCTCTCTTGCTCTTTATATTTTCCTCTCCCTATGTCTCTTTACTCGCTAGATTTTGTTGATCTTCGCCGGTGACAAATATTTTTCGATTCGTACGTACTAAAAAGGGATCCGTCGATTCGCCTCCTCGGGAGCAACGAGGCGTGGCAGCATCAAAGACGCGGGAGTACCTTCTCGCGGAATAAGAGGATAATGTGGACTCGATTTGACGTTCTTGAATATTTAATATCTCGCGAAAGCCTTCTCATCGCACGCCCGCCCGTTTTACGACAAACCAGCCATTCGCTCTCGTCGAAGCGGAACTAAGCGAAGGATTCGGCTGTGTCCAACGATCGCATCCGAACGATGGATATGCGATCGTTCTCCCTCCTTCCGATTGATCTACCGTCACCGTGCTCGAGAAATCGTTTAATACCACTCGGATTTTATGGCCCCGCGGCTGTCAAAGGATCGTAAAGCGGGAACAAGCGGGAATATGGAAATAAAGTAAAAATATTTCCAATGAAAATATACCAACTCGAACGGGGACGAGATCGTTTCGTACGAGCGCCCCATTGTACGAATACGCGGCTAATTTTTCAATGTTCTTTCCGATACTTGATGCTTTAATCCGCTCTCTCGCATGGAATTAAAGAGTCGTTCTTTTTTATTTTTTTAATCTGTTAGAAGCGTATTTACGATTCTCAAGTCAAGTCAACATCGAGATGTCATTTTTGTTTTCGTTTCGATCGCTCAGAAATTTGTGTCGATTCTCTCGCAATGTGTAGGCGTGCGTTTAATTTATGAAAATATTTCCACAGCACGGAACGAGAAATGTTCGTTCTTGGCCACGGAGGACGAGATATACGTTGGATATACATAGATTTCACACTATAAATCAAACACGAAACATTAAACGGCAACTTAACTTCGGCGAAACTTATCAGCTCCTCCTTCCCCGAATCGCGTGTTTCTGCGTTGCACGGAGGTCCATTCAGGCCTTCGTCGTTCCATAAGTCAGAACTTCTATGGGAACTTGGTGAAATTTAACCAGGCGCTTGGAAATTCACGGAGCCTCCCCCATCAGCCACGTCACGAAACGCTGTCCGGCAATGAATGCCGCGAAACAGCCGACATAATACCTTCTTTCTTATTCAGGCCCGACCGTTCCTCGCAAGTTCCCAAGTTAGAATGCCATTCCTCTCGGATGTGTCACTCATGTAAACATGACAGGGCGTATTATACGTGTTCTCGGACGAGAATCGTTGCAATCCCCTCCCTCTACTCAAACGCCACTTTGCCAACGTTCGATTACGTCTCACCAAGATATCTCGCAAAGTAATCTCGACTTTGTAATTTTTTTCTAAAGTAAAAATTAGGACTGCAGTTCGAAAGTTTCGATCTGGGGAATAGATTGGTCCAAGTGTTTTCGGCAGGAATTAAACAACGCTTTGCCAAGCGCCTCAATCGCGTTTCACCAAGATACGAGTTTACATCTCGCAGAGTTTCCGTGATTTCTTTTTTAAAACTGGAAAATTACGATTGTAATTTAAAGGTTTCGATCTTGAGGGGAACAAATTGGTCTAAGCGTTTTCGACAGAGATCACTCGCCGGATCGCGATTCAGCCGAGATTCGATTGTCTGTTCGTGTCGCACGCTGACAATTTATATCCCAGATGCTAACCGCGGTACAAGTCACGTATATATGAACAATTTACGGTTCTTCCAGCGATCTTCTTTCGAGAAACGGGAGAAAGGTTGAACGTTCGCGCTTAGAAGCGACGCGCGAGAGAAGGGGGTTCGTTGACTCGGTAAGAAACGACAAAGGAAAAGGGGCAGGGGCGGCTCATGCAATTCTAAACTATTTCAATGAAATGGGATAGCGGCTGGTAGATTTGTTGGCCGCGGTGCAACCGCTAGTTCCTCGTTCGTAGCTGGGAGACAGGGCGAAAGGAGAACGAGAGAGAGAGAGAGAGAGAGAGAGAGACAGAGACAGAGACAGAGAGTTAAGAAAAGCCAGGCTTCTGTAAGGACTCGGCTCTCTTCCTTTGTTCTAAAATTCTTACGACTTCCCTTACGTCTTACTAGGACTCGCTTCTCTCCTTTTTCTGGGGGAAACAACAAAGGGAGTGGCCTGTATCAAGCGTGGTGGTAATGGCGGCGCCGCAGCCACCGGATGATACAAAATTGTCTCTTCTTTCGCGCTTGGCCGAGGAACACTTTGTAGGTAACGAAACGGGCCGGATATACCTTGCAACTTTCTTTGCCCGTCAGCTCAGCCTTGGCTCGGCTAACTTCGAGGGTTTTTGCATTAGCATATCGACTTATTCATACAATCCGCTTCTCTCCTCGTGTACCGTGACGGATGAACACGCGCGCGCTCGCCCGGTCTGTGCCTCTCCTCCGGGCTATACGGGGGCCATCGATGATCACGCCGTCGACGGCGTACCGCGCTTTTTCAGGGGCTTTGAATTTCGCCTTCGACCTTCCGGGGAATACGTTACGACGTGTTTCGATACATTGATTTCGTTAAACTCGAGTGCTGGCTGCTGTGCGTACTCGAACGCGTCTATACCTACGTCCTACCTACGTACACTGTGCGTGTGTGTGTGTGTGTGTGTGCGCGCAAATGTAAATCGAAGAGAAAAACGGTAAGATCGAACCAAAGTAAGAGATTATTCTACGAAATATTTTTAATAGGTTAAACACCACCTATCGTGTTGGTGGTAATTGATCACTATCAATGTAATTATTGTTATATTTGGACAATTAAAAATTACGTTCCGCGACGCTGCAGCGAAAATCTCCGATTTGAAGGAACCATTCTCCAGTTCGTCAATTCACCGCGCGTGGGATCGTTTCACTTGGCTGACTCTCAAAGTTACTCGTATTTTATTTAACTTGCGGGAAACTATTTTATCTGGAAACACACACGGCAATGTGTATTTTAGACAGTTAATTGTAACGCCGTCAATAATTAAGCGAACTCTAATTATTCTTGCGAAACTTCTCGCTGTCGAAGTTCCCATTTAAGTTTTCTTATCGCAGGTAGACAGTTCGTACGATAAATTTGAGATAGATACAGACTTGACGCTTAACCAGACGGTACCAGCACTGAATTTGTATTAATATATCGAGAAAGTTCCGCGTAGTTGAACGTTATCGAAACGCGAAAATAACTCGTATCATAACTTGTATTTGCGTCATATTATAATACGTCATAAAACGATATAGGGCAATCGTCTTTACACGTTGAAACCTAACCACGAGCGGGAATGCGGTTCGAAGCAAGTTACTTGCCTGAAAAAGAGTCGGACACGGGTATCAAGGACTCGCGATGCCCCAACACGGAAAAATCCGCAACACAGGGTAGATAACAGGGTTTCACGGTAAGTCGGGAACACTTCATAATTCAAACG
Organism: Melipona quadrifasciata; assembly: GCA_001276565.1. Taxonomy (NCBI): domain Eukaryota; kingdom Metazoa; phylum Arthropoda; class Insecta; order Hymenoptera; family Apidae; genus Melipona; species Melipona quadrifasciata. The sequence continues at coordinate 720,489 of KQ435749.1, forward strand.
TTCGCAGGGAGAGTAGTGCTCCGCAGAGAGAGCGTCCACAACTCCGAACAGCAGTTTCGTCTGTTCGTGTGCCCGTATTGGCCCCACGTAGTCGAAAATTTTTCATACGAGCTATAAAAAGCGTCCCGCGGGGCGAGGGTTAAGAGAAATATCAGGGGTAACGCTTCTTCGGACATTCGTTCAAACTGGTCGGTAGACGACGAGTGACTCCGATTGGAAGGAACTACGTGGAGCGTGGATCGTGCAGTGCGAGCGGAGCACGAGCAGCGTTGGCCGAGGGGAGCCGAAGTTTGTCGAGCGCGGCCGAGCGCCTGTGAACGCGGCAACTCGCATACGAGGGTACAGTCGTGCCGCGGCCTCCATAGAGGGAGGTTTATGCAGTCCGTGTTGCTCGCAACGCTCCGTTTCGCCGTGAGAAAGCGTCGTGGGACGCGTGTTCTCTCTCTCTCGACTCGCCGATAGACACACGGAACCATGTTGTGACAATCGTCCGAACGATCGTTCGACAATCCTGATGCCACGGGATTAGGGAAAGGCTGGCTCTCGTACGTTTTCGAAAGGAAAATCCGGCGACTAGGTCGTGACCCGAGCAACAGATGTGACGTCGCGCGACGCGCTCTTTATATTTAGTTGCCCACGATTTCCTCGGTTGTTGTTTCTTCGTGCGCGCGTACGCTTTTACCGTGTGTCGGTTCAACGATCGCGCGCGGCGTTGTGCATCGCGTTGACAGTGATGTAATATGGCGCGAACGAAAGTGTACCACGGACGTCAGTGATATAGAGCCTCGCGTCGATAGGAGGGATTGTTGAATGTTTAACGAGAAACGTTCGTCACGGATATCGAGCCTTGAAAACGACGATTCCGAGAGTTGTTTCCGTTCCCTCGTCGCGCGACCTTTGCGAAAGTTGCTCTCTTTTTGTAGTTACTCTGCGTGGCCACGGTTGCGTTCGCGTGTGCAGATGTTAGAAGGGAGGAGGAAAGAGCGAAGAAAGGAGAAGTAAAAAAGGGGGAAAGCGAAGGATCTCGGCCGATTGCATTTGTTCGACTGGTGCCTGTCGAACGACCCTATTCCAAGGCCCTCTACCTGCGGCCGAGAATACTGCGAAGACACGAGGTAGTACTGGCGCGTCGTTCTTGGAACAGGAAAGAGAGGCGCAGGAAGAATTCCTTTGTCCTCGAAGCGAGCCCTGGGTGAAGCCGGTGGACGAGAAGCGTCGAACGAATCGGTCCAAGTAGAAGGGAGAGAAGGAAGAACACGGTCGAGTTTGTATACTTGTGTATACCTGGCGTGCGTGTGTGAGAGAGAGAGAGAAAGAGGGACGACGCTATCGCCGGTGAGCGAGACGGACAGTGAAAACGAGCCTTGTGGCATCGGTGAACGTCCGTCAGCGCGTTGCCAACGGCAAAGGGCAACAACCACGCCACGAGTGTTGCGCGCTGTTAACCAAGGCCAGGTCGAATTCAACGCTATTTTCACCTGTCAGTGACCTCTCTTCTCGTTCTCTCTCGAGCCTGCTAGCAGTTTCTCATCGATCTCAACACGCGTGTCCACGCTCCGTGGCGTAATGCTATTGGCCGATTAGCGTCGTTACGCGCACGCTACCCGTTTGAAATTCGCGCCTCAAGTGTCCAGCTGATGGTCTGCATGTGTCCATTCCGTGGATCGTGGCCGAGGATGCAACGACGAAGATTACCGGATGCCATGTCGCTGCTGGTGAGAGCAGCTGTTCTCGCAGCTGTCTTGGGACTGTTTCTGGGATCGAGCCATGCGAGCAGGCCCGCCGGTGCGCATCCCGGCCACGCGTACTTCGAGCAACCTTGCTGCGGACGATCTCATCTCAGGCATCACAAAGGTTAGAATACACCACGATACGTTCCTCTGTCTTTTTCGTAGAATAGGAAAATGTTCTTTTTCGTGGAATTCCTCTGTTGACATTGATAGCGGAAGGTAGGACGTACATTTGGGAAACGATGCTATATTTACACGAACGAATCGTATCTCGTGGCTCGACCGATAAATCGAGCGGATATATGTATGTACGTAGGGAGTTTATTATTACGTGGCGTGTTTCGACGTTTTTGTAGGTGATTCCGAATATGTTTGCTATTTTAATAGGAAAAGATTTTAATACAATTCTCTTGCAACGTGAAAGCGAAAGTATTCAAATGTAGAGTTCTGAGAAACGTGTATGTACATGGTATGTCGTCCACATGGAGTTGCTAGAATAATGCATAGTGAATCTCGTCGAGGAAATATTTGAAACGTACGTGCACGAATAAATATCAATTTTCTGCTCGTCATTCACGGGCCATCCAATTTATTAATACGCAACAGTCCGATATAAGTGCGGTTAAAACCAAAGTATTTTCGCATGCGTTCAAAAGCCTTTAAAAGTCCAACTCAATCGAACTTGATTCTTTCGAGTTGTAAAGTTTCAATCGTGCAAGTTCGATTGAATAAAGCGTCGTGAAAGTTTTTCAGAGTGCTCGCGATACCCGAACGTACGTGAAACACATAATTCGAGGTTAGACGAACTGCCTCGCGCAGTTAAAACCGACGAGATCTTTCTATCGGTTTAAAAAATCTTCGACTCGGGTCAACAATTCGAGCTTTCCGAATTTTCGGATCTTTGTCTTAACGAATTTCGCGCTACGTGACGGAGAAAGTTCCTTGTAGACGGTGGTTGGTACGTGGTTTTCTATGATTCCGTGGAACGTGCAAAATCGCATTAAACTGGCCGTGAAGTGTACGTAAGTAGGTTTGCAAAATGGAAGAAATTGAATTTGAGAAACACCCAGAGTATAACAAAAATCGGATCATTTACGAAACGCAATACTTGTCCGTTTTTCCGCAACTTGGAAAAATCCCAACGGGCTTTTTCAACGGACTTAAACTTTCCGTTCGAGCATCTCTGTTTACCGACTCGCGTTCAGAATTCATCAGTAGGGTACACAGTTTGTCAATCTTCCCTTGAATCCACCGGACGTTTCTCTGTACGGTGTCCCAGCGGCGGTGAACATTTTCACCGACTATCGCCGAGTTCCTCTCCAAAGGCGTTTGTCTCCGCTCTGGAATTAAAATATCGGGAACTTTCCGGGCCGCGAGGGAAACTTGACCGAGAGGCCTGGGCGTTAAGGTTCGCGCTCGCGTTTACGATAGCTCTCGCAGGGTCGATTCAAAATGTTAATAACTTTTCGTTAATTATGCCGGGCAATAACGGTTCCGTTGCAGCCGCCGCTGGCTGGCGAGTCGAGTGCTCGACGTCGCGAAATCTCGCGGAACAATGTGTCGTTAATGCCGCGTAAATACCCTTTCATTAATTAATATTATGAGTTTCACTTCTGTCGGCCGTTCTAAATACCGGCCGACCCTTGCGCTCGGGGGAACAATGTGGTCTGCAACCCGTATAAATCGCCAACTTTCAAACATTTCGCGTCGTCCGGCCGCGACCCTTGCCTGCAAAAGACCACCGCCGCAGACACCGGTCGGTGGTGGACGAAGGTTAACGAAGTCTCCGAGCCGGTGGTTTACTCTCGCTGGAATTTTCAATGGCCGCGTGAAAAATAAAAAGGGGCCAGTTTTCGCCACCGGTGTACATGGACACCGTGGAGGGCGCGGAGGTGGGATTAAAAGGGCGAGGTTTTTTTCTTTAGCCGGAAGGGGAGCAGGCGGTGGTGCGGCGAGGTGGACGAGCAGAGATAGCGACCGAAGCTCGCGCGCCTTCTCTTTTTCGCGGTAAATCATTTAGGAGGACACGCCGGTACGAAAGGGACGTAAAAACGACGTAGCCCGGTACCGAAAAGCCCGTTAGCATACATCACCAATATTATCTCGGGGAGGGCCCTGCCACACGATATTACCGGGGCTTAGAACGCCGGGACTGACTTCATTATGTGCCGGGGGAGAGAGAACCGTCGAATGGAATGTGGAATGGTTGGTTGGTTGGTTGGTCGGGCAGCCGGCTGCTGGCTGGCTGGCTGGCTGGCTGGTTGCTTGGCTGCCTCTCTGGCAGTCGAGAGCCACCGAGTCCAGGGCCCCTCTCTTTTCATCGTGTGTACGGCTCTTCGCCGTGTACATGCACGCAGTCGTGTTTGGAAAATGTGTGGTTTGGAGGAAGTGTGCGTGCGTGTTTCGTGCGGGGTGCTGGGAAAATGGTAGCGGGCCGAGGGTGATGGTGGCACACGCGAAAGAGAGGCGGTCCACCGATGGCGTGTTACGCGTTCTCGCGCGGTGAACAGCAAGGACGGGAGAGCTCTTTCCGCAAGAAATTTTTCAACACGCACGACGCCGCCGCACGACCCCAGAAGCCGCCGCCGCCAGCGGGGTGGTGGGAGGAGGTGGTAGGGCGAGACACGAAATTCTCGTTTGGTTTTTTGTTGGTCGGGCGTTTCGCTTTCTTTGGTCGCGCGAACGTAATTTTAATTGCGCGGTTGTCCGCCTTGTTATGCGAATTTGCGCGCCACTTTTTCGTCTCGTTCCACGCGAAATTGCTGATGCCGAGGCCGTAGGGAACACCGAGGCCCGGCACCTCTCTCGTCGAGTTGCTCGTTTCTCTCGTTGCCCTTTCCCACTTTCTCCTGCGCGAGTTTCGCCGAGCCAGCTTGGCCAGCGGCGAAACGAAAATTCCCTCCCCCTTGCCCCGTTCTCTCGTTGTTGATTCCGCCGTTGCTCGAGTTTATCGCAGACGGTTGTTCCTCGCGCGTTGAGCTTGTTTCATTATCGGTTGCACGGAGAAAATGGACGCCGGGTTTCTCGCAATCGTGATGCTGAATTCTCCGATTTCTCCCCACGGCTCTCGAACGAACGGGCCTGCGTTCGGGGTATGACGTTACACATCACGCGTGCTGCTAAGCAGCGTAATTGAAGATACGTAAATACCATGGAAGCGAGTATTGCACGCGAGTTATTGTAACGCGAGATCGAGGATAAGCGAGCGCTACGTGCTTGATTTTCGCGGAGAAATCGATATTGATAACGCGCCTCGTGGCTTTATCTGCTCCGAAACGTTTTATAGCGTGCGTGTTTTAGAGCGTGGAAACTTCCGACGTATTTTGTTTGATAATGCGACGCGCGATCATTTTGCGCGAAAAAATCTTTCGCCGGGTAACGCGTATCGAAAATTTCTGTTAGCGCGTAATAACAAATTTATGAGGGGGAGGGGTGGACAGAGTTATTTTCTCGGTAACGTGGTTTTTCACGATTATCCCTTCCGCGAGCGTTTCAAACAACGGAATTGCGCGCCGCTGCATGCAAAACACGTCTACTTTTTAATCGAACAAAAATTGGAACGTATTGCAAAACCGCAGGTCACGGTTCCGTTATCCAGCTACCAAACAGTACGTTAATCTAATCTGTACTTGCGGCTACCACTGTACGCCGCGATACCATCATGAATCGTAAACCTGCCGGCATCGAGTCTCTCTCTTCCCGGCAACTAACTGAACGGATATTAATTTCGACGAGCTTCTCAAGCTGACCCATTGATCTAATTTGTACGCACATTTCAACTGGAACGTGTCCCTTTCACACGTAAGACGTAATGAAATTTACGCAGATCGCGTCCAATTTCGGAGAAGCGTGGTTTTCCTTCCCCTTCGACTGTTAACTCGTCTTTAAATTTGCGAATTCATCGACTGGAACCAATTTGTGTACGTATTTGAGTTCCGTGTATCAAGTTTCTCGAAATTTCGTTCGTGTTTCATTCTTCTTTGTATTTCGTTCTCTCCTAACTGCGACGCGACAACACGTGATTCTTTAGTCGCAGAACTTTCGAGTAACTGTTACTCGAGGACCGAATTTACAAAACGAAAGTTTCGCCGTTAATTTACCAGGTCTTGATAATTCGATAAAGGGAAACTGGCGATAATTTTGGAAAATAATTCGATTGCCGATCGAACGGCGACCCCTTGAACCGCCTCGAACTTCGTAGACCGTAGACGAACGAAAATTTTCATAATCGTTCCATTTAACGAACCGTGTCGCGAACTTTCTCAGAAAGGGTCCCGAAATTTTATAAACGAAAAACTGACCCCGACTTCGATAATTGGTCCTGGCACAAGAGAGCCTTCTCCCTATTTCTCTCCTCTCTCTCTCTCTCTCTTTCTCTCTCTCTCTATTTTCGTCCGTTCTTTCGTTCCCTTTCTATCTGCTTTCGTGCAAGATTTGCCTCGACTGCTGAATTACCCCGCGTAAATCCTTAATTCGACCGTAAACTCGAGGAGCTCGCCGGGATACTTTCTTTGCTCTGCCTAGAAATCTACGAATGATGTTTGCGTAAGTAGCCAGGCAAAGAGAGAGAGAGACAGAATTATCGAAGGGTGAAGGATCGAGGAGTCTGGAAACGAGTAGAACCGACTGACACAGCCTCGACGAGAGAGAGAGTTTCCCTTTGGTCGTCGCCAAACGTCCTAAAGATTTCCAAGATTAAAAGCTAGCACATTCACTGTCCTTCCCTCTCTCTCTCGTCGTCTGTCTCATCGGGGTTTCGTCCGAGCAACCCTCTCGAACGTTCGCAGCGAAGACCGACTGGCTAATGAAGGATGATAGCAGGGACTCATCC
>KQ435749.1:735187-767937 GCA_001276565.1 Melipona quadrifasciata
CGAAAATCACTTTCAGTGATAAAAAAAAAAAAGAGCCGCAGGTAACAGTCCACGTGTCTGGAGAACGTTACGGACGGAAAGGGGTGCGAAAGTTCGGGAGCTGGGCTCGTTTTGGGAAACGAACGGTAACGATTGAAGGGACGCAACGATAAGTGGAATTTACTCTTCGCCTGACTAGCGCGTCGGTGGTGGTTCCGTGTCCATCGAAGACCAAAGTTGGAGACGCGACGAGGTACCGTGAACCGGGGGGTGGGCGAAAAAGCTGGCAACGAAGCGCAATTGGAAACTGGCCTTGCCTGGAAACCGCGGCGTATCGCCGACCGAAAAGAAGTATTACGACCGTTGCCACGGAGGTAATAGTCGACAGGGCCAGTTAATGCCTCGTAATGGCCGAACGAAAGGGGCCACGATCGCCCCTCGTAACGACCTGTACCGGCGTAACACGACCGCATGGCCCCATCAAATCTGATACCGGTGTACAGGCGTACAGGCGTACTAGAAACATGTTGCCGCGGCCTCGGGAACCCTACTTGAATAGTCGGGAAAGAAAAAAGAATGTGTACCACAGTCGATGGGACGGGCTTCGTGCGAAACTTTACGGGCATCGCCGGTTGCTTCCGCGCGCGCGCCGGGACGACAGCGTCGCTAATGGTAATTTGTACCGGGTCTAATGACAGAGAGAGAGAGAGAGAGAGAGAGAGAGAGAGAAAGAGAGAGAGAGAGAGAGAAAGAGAGAACGAATTAATAGTAGATGTTTGAGTTTGGAAGGAAGTTTTTCGAGAGCCCGAGCGTAATAACGCGTTTCACGTGTATGGCGAGATCGTTTTATTGAAAGATTGGCGTTCGCAGGAATTACACGAGCCTTTCGAAAGTTAAACTGACCGACACTCTGTAAATCTTTGGAAATTTCTCAATTTCATTGCCACGCGCGTTTAACGTGTCGTTCGACTGTCTTATCCCGTAAAACTCGTAGAATTCGTGTTTCTATCGCGAAAAGATCGTTTCCTCGCGTATGCGCTTTTTCTCGGCGAGGAATGAATAATTTTTTCCCGGGGTAAAACCGCGCCGCCTCGCCGCAGACCGCCAGTTCGTTATCTTCGCCGTTACTAATAGTTCTAATTGCCGACAGCTTTTAAGAGAACGAGCCTAGAATACCGAAACAGTAGACGGCGGCAGGCCGTGTTTTGTGCGCGCGTGTGTGTGTGTGCGCGTGCGAAACTCGCGTGAAAACTCGCTGCTCCTCTCTCGGCGTTCGTACAACGCTAGTTGCAGCGTGCTGCATTTCTTAATTGTTCCCTAACAAGAGGAGTTGGCACTTGGCACCGTTTGTTGGCCTGCCTCACCTCTTTCCAGGGCCCTCGACCCACTGCCATGAAACAGCCACCAGCCAGGGCTCGTATATACTTCTTCTTGTACTCTCCTCGGCCAACCTCGAAGGAACACCAGCTTTTCTCTCTAACCTCTACTTCCCCGCCCCCCCCTTCCCTCTTTCCGTCTTCCGCTTTCTCGCCGCTACGAGCGTGTTACAAAGTGATTAGTCGAGTAATAGTACCGGCTACTCTCTGGTTGTGGTATGTCGTTAATGTTCCGCCGGGACTTGCAGCTGCAGCTGCACTTCGCGGTTCCGTTCCGCTTCTTCGGAACTTGGACACGCGACCGATCGACGGCGGTTGCCGTTGGAAGATTTAGAACAGAATTTCCGGCGATTAGGCGGCTCCGTGCGACCCGAGTTGAACTTCCGCTGTTTCATCTGGTTTCTCTCGGTAACGTGACGCGGTGCTCGAAGAGTCGTGCGTTGGCCGCTTCTTTGCAAGCAGTTTTAAAGTCAATTCCAACGTTATCGGTCAAACACGCCGTTTCATCGGTCTCCTCCTCGTAATCCACGATCCACGATCCCTCGAAGCTCCAACGATCCGTCGATTAGTTTGAGAGGAAACTTTTTCGATTCCGCCTCCTGAGCGAAATATTTTTCCATTGCAAAACGAGCTGTTTAATTCGCCGCGCGACAAAACGCGACGAAATGTATAATGCGACGTAATCTTCGACTTAATCGAGGCTCCTAATTGCAATCTGTCAAGACACGTTGGCATCGTCGCGTCGTGTTCAACGAACGTTCCTCGAGACGCGCAGCTGCCGACGATTTCATTCGAGTTAACGGCGCGCGTAAAAGTTTCGCATGCCCGCTTCCCCGTTCACACGCGGCGACGTACGTGCCTACAGACCGACGCAGTTTAGACTAAATTATTTCTACGTTCGCGGTGTTATTTGTACGTATCGCGTATCGCGTATCGCGCGCACGTGGTGTGCGGTAGGTTGCGGCGAACACACGGTTCCGTATGAATGATTCAAAGCGCAGGCGGCCGAATGTAAATGGCTCGAACGATCGATAAATTTATTAATTGTTTGCGTCAGCGATTCAATTTGATTAATTAATTCGGTCATTCCATTGTTCCGAGCAACGATCATTTCGTTGATTTCGTAACGTTCGGCGCGTGGAAAAGATAGAAATACAGATACCGAAAACCGATCGGTGATTTCAATTTTACGTTTCATGTCCGTTCCTCCGTTTGTTCGCGTGTTTTCGGTCCCGGTGCAACATGACTTTATTCGGTTTTTCCATTCGCGATTTCATACGTGCAGTTGAAGTCTCGAAATATCCAGCTTGTGGTCTAACACGCAACTTTTTCGCATTGTACAGCTAACGCATTCCGAAAGTAGTTTAATGCGGTTGCGTTTGCTCGTAGCGATTGATCTCGGGATATACCGACGTCGAAGATGAATTTATTTCAATTCCAAACGGATTCCAGGTTCGATCGCCGTCGCCTTCATTTCGTAATGCCATTAAACAAGATGCACGAAGTCCGCGCAGTCACGCTTTCGCAAGAAATTCCAACAAGTGCGCGTTCTCTTATTCGTACGTACGCGATGCGAACATACGAACTGCAAATTTTCCGCAACTGTATCCGATCGAGGAATTTTGATAACTACACCATTTCTTTTCCAAATCCTACTCTTCCCTTTCTTGCGAGTCACTTGGAAACGAACTTTCAAACACACAATATATTATCACTGCAAGCGATTTTAGAGGGGGTAACCCAGAAAATCGGGCCTCTTCAGGTGCAACGCTGATGCAACGAAAATTAGCGATTGGTTGATTTGGGTCACGTGATTCGCGAGGGGGCGTGGTATAAACCTCGAGTAAGAGTGGCGTCGTCTGGTATTGAGCGATCGCTGTACTGTAATTTGTTTTGTGTCGATTCAAATGTTTGCGTATCGATAAAATTTTATTCCTAGTCGGAACAGTTACTTCTAGGAGACGAATCGTACTGGAGTACAGGTCGTGCAGTTTTTTTTATGTATTGTACATCCTCGTCAATATCGTCGGTTGCGACGTCTCGTGAGAAAAGTAAATTTCCCCTGCGAGGGAACGTGCACGCGAATCGTTCATTTTCGACCTCGAAAAAATTCGTCGAGGTCGTAACGCAAGCGTCACACACCGGATGTGCACACCGTTTCTCCTGCGAACGCAGCTGTCATTGGCTGTGAGATTCGCTGTCCGCATAGCCAGGGACCACGTGCTTGACATTCTCCTCGCTTCGCTAGTTCGCTTCGGGAATAATGAATTTTTTAATGACACCGAGCCACGTAACACGCTGAAACACATGCGCGCGTGTTTGACGAATGTTGCGCTCCGTTTCTGCACGAATGTTAAATTTTTACGTCACTGTACGACGTTGTAACGTGTAATTTGTGACACGTTTGTTAGAAATCGCTAGAGGCAGATTCTGCGAAACTCGCGATCTTCTCGATTCAAAGATTCAAAGAGTTAATGTTGAAAGATCCTCTTTTTATCGTAATATTTTCCTAAACATCTGCTGGAATTTTCAACGTTTATTGAGGACTCGGTTCGGACATAAATTGAAAACTCGAGCAATCTTGAAATCGCGACGTGCTTAACACATTCGCGACCGATAATGTAGTTCTGCGTCATTTTAAAATTGGCGCCGGCCGAATACAATTTTCACTCGTCTAATAAATACATGAACATTCGATAAATGAGCGAAGTATCATATTGCAATTACCGAAACAATAATATCAAGTTTGCGCAGTGAACGTAACAACACTTGTATGGTAAGAAATTAATTATTCATCGCCCGTTTTTTATCAGTATTCTCGTTTCAAATTTTTATCCTTACACGTTGATCCATTTAAACGAAATTTCCTTACTAAATAATTTTGGAAATTATACGCGTTACAATCGCCGATCGACGATCAGTTCCTTTTTCATGCGGGAGTTTCCATACATCCACGCATGTTCCTTCCACGGTTGCTAAAAAAAAAAAAAAAAAAGAAACAGTCGGAGCCACCCCTATTTTCTCAGCCTTGACGCGTGTATTTCTACAGAAAAGCACACCTGACAAGAGCAATTCGCGTCGCTGGAAATTATGCGAGGGACGAGTTATGAAAGGAACGGGCCTCGTCGCGACAGTCGCGACGGGATCGAGCGGGCGGCAGGTTAACACGGATCGCGTTTTATCGGATCCGCAAGCGACGCTCCTGCGAGCCGTACGATTATCCTGCGGACCGGGCACACTCGTGGGAATAATTCCACCCCGGTGCAGCTGGCATTCTTGGGCAGGCGAGGCGGTTATTTTGATCGACCGACGTTATAAGCCGTCGCCGCTGCTTCCGCAACCGTGAAACGAGCTTCCGCGTACACTAAGACGATGATATTCCCGTGTCGGAACCGCGAATTCGAAGTCGCGTACAGATTACTTTGCACGCGACGTTCGAGAACAACGTAAATTATATTACGGACACGATGTGATATTCGTTGGAGACCGCAGTGTAATCTTGCTCGAACGTTCAAACGGACACTATGTTGTCAATTATTTCGCGGATCCGGAAGAAACGCCGCGTAACGAACAGTAACTCTCAAAAGACTAGGCGTTCTCTTTTTCGTTTTACTTTTGAAGTTGACAGTGTTTGGAACGGTTCAAACAACGGGGGAAGTTTCACGTCGGCTTGTTCGAGGAGAAGTGGCTGTTTCTTTTGAACGCCACGCCGTCGTCGTCGTCGAGAACAAAAAGATCGCTGTTAGGCGAAAGACTTTTCGAAACAGGATAAAAGACTCAAACCTTGCGTCGACTCCTCGAACGTTTGATCCCTCGAGAGGGTTGGTGTGCTAATTTTCGTCGACGCAGAGAGCGAAACGAGCGAGCGCGGCGATTTTCAGTTTCTCCGGGAGCAATCGAGTTTCGCGGGTATCCAGCCTTCGTCTGGCCGGTACGAAACAGCGAGCGGATAATTAGCAGGCTGGTACCGCGATGGAAATAAATTTCGGCCGTAAGCAGCCATGAAGTTGGTATTTAACCGCTCGTCGCGTTAACCCTGGTTCGATCGTCTTTCCCTCGTTTTCGTTTCTCTCTCTCTCTCTCTCTCTATTTCTCTGCTACGCCGGTTGTTTTCTCCTTCCGCTCCTTTTGCCACGGTGAACTTCGGCGGAGCACAATACCGAAAACCGGAGCGAAACTCTCCGTGAGCGGGCGGCGTGTCTACGAGTCCGCCTTTATCGCCGGTTGCAAGCGACGCCACTTCTTTGGAAAAGGCACGTACCACCTGCAGCGAACGGAGAACACGAGCAGAAGGCCTTAATGGTCGCGTCTATTTCTGCGTTTTCGCTGGCAACTGGCGCTACGCTTCGGCCGACCGTATCGTATTCGCTCGGATGTGTTAATCGGTGCGGGATTCGCGGGAATTTCTTCTTTTTCTTCTTCGTTTCGGTTTAAGGCCGCTGGAAACGAGAGAACTGTTTCGTTATTACCGAGAGACCGCGTGTAGTGGCAGTCACTTCCAGGCTCGTTTCGAGTGGTTCTAACCACGGTTCTTGAGAAGATAACAGAGTTCGTTTCCACAGAGCTGTTCTCTCTCTTTTTTTCCCTTTTTCTACGAACAAGACTGGAAAACTGTATCGCTCTATAACGTCTTGAGCGCGAATTTTCTAGCTCGATATTTTCCATTTAGCCTTGCGAGTGCGCGTAAAACGCTCGAATCGCAAAAGTGTACGTACGTGCAGCGTGCACGGAGTTAGGGAACGTCGATAAAAAGCAATTTTCGGAACGTTAATAAACTTTGCCAGCCCGACGGGAAATATCATTTTTTCCCGAAATGAAAAATCATTCCGCCGTTAGGAACAAATTATAGTCCGATGTTTCGAATCAAATTGACAAGCGGGGATACGACACGGGACGAAACCGCAGCAGCAATCCCGCGGGTTGCAAAATAAATGAAAACCGCGTCTATGCGCGACTGACGTTCTTTGTCGAGAAAAATTGTAGCATTTTCCAGATGTTTCTGTTTACCCTGTGTCACGCGCGCGGTAAACAAACGGCGCGCTGCCATTTCGCGCGACGGCCGACCGTTTTAAACCGTTTTCAACCGTTTTAAACAGGAATGCAACGATTTATCCGTCCCAAGTGGCGGATGATATTTTCACTACGTCAAACTGAAATGAAAAACAGGAAAAACTGAAAGTTTTTGCGACGTTACGTTGGAACATCGCGTTGCCATTTCGCGATTAATCTTCTCGAAAATTCGGGACAAAGGAGAAGAAAGGCGAAACTATCGAGAATCGCGCGTACGTTTTGCCAAATTCTCTTTCCATTTGAGACACGCTGGAGGATAAAACGCACCGATTCTCGAGAGAATTAGCAGCAATGAATATCGAAAACGGCGGTAAGTTATAAAACGGCTTCTCGGTGTGAGAAATGCGCGAAACATTTGTACACGTAACTCTGTCCGGGGGGATACAAATTGCCAGCCGTCTGGCGTTAAAATGCGGTCGTTTATTTATGATAATTTAACGCATTATTCGCGCGAGCGTTACGCGTTTGCATGTAATTTGCTCACGTCGAAACGGTTAATAGATTAATGCAATCAGATTGATTATCATCGCGAATAAGCGACGGAGTATGTTGCGTTAATCAGGTATTTTCCGTTTTAAATGCCGCTCTGCTGTTGCAGAAACGACAATGCCACAGAGAATTGTCAATTTCGGGTTTCATTGTCCGCGTCAGAGTTTGCGCCAACTACACGCGTATCGTCAGTTGCGTGTTGTTAATTGTTTCTGAGGACCGTCCCCGATACGAATCCGTGGAATTGATAACAAACAAACGCGTATCTCTATTTTTGGGAGTTTTTGGACAAATCAGTCAGTGTCCAAAATCTCAAATACGCAATGATTGGAAACTCGATTTCCTTTCAGCGTCGTTGTATTTGTTCAGCGTCCACTTGTATTTGTTTTAAGGCAAATTAGGTAAATTGTCATAGAATGGTAAAATTTAATGTTTTATCACTGAAAGTTTGATTTTAGCTGGGGTAATCCAGAAAATCGGGCCTCTTCAGGTGCAACGAAAGCTAATGCAACGAAAATTAGCGATTGGTTGATTTGGGTCACGTGATTCGCGAGGGGGCGTGGCGTAGACCTCGAATAGGAGTGGCGTTGTCTGGCACTGAACGATCGCGTCTGTAATTTGTTTTCTATCGATTCAAATAAAATTTTATGGCAGAAAAGTCGACTTCGTTTCCTAGTCAGTACAGTTGCTTTTGGGCCTTTCAGTGAGACGAGTCGCACTGTACAAGTCGTGCAGTTTTTTTTTGTTTATTTACGTATTGTTGCTATTGTAATATAATTTATCTTTTATAATTTTTCAAAGCGTGACAATCTTTAAACGAGGCATCTTTTACGTTTACGTGCGAGTTCAAAGGATTAATGTTAGATTACTACGAAAACATGATTGAATTCTAGGACCACTCCATGGGTGGTCCATCTCCCTTTTCTGTCGTGCTCGGTCCAGCGATTAAATGGCGGTTTTAATTAAACGTAGAGTCATTCCCAGTCGTACGAAATTTCAATGTCAAAATACCTGGTAGAATCTCGCGGAAAAATACGCGCACAATTGCCCGTGTCTATCCGCCAGTGCCAGTGTAAAATTAAACTGTTGTGCGCGGCTCGTCGATGAAAAATTGCTGCTCGCTTTCGAAATTATGGCGCCTCGCTCTTTTCGCAGGCGCTCGTGAAACAAGCAACAAGTTGGTAAATCTCCCGAATACACCGGCAATATTAAAACTTCGTACATTTCGTACAGTCGAGCAACAATCTCCGGTTGCAGAGACTGTCGTTTGGAAGCACGCGGAGGAACGAAAGAGCTTCACCTCGCTGGCGAACGATCTCAGACCGTGGAATCGTGGAACGAACGGCGTGAAAACGAACTGTCTGGTAAAAAGTGAAATTCCAGACGCGGTTCGCGAGCGTGAAAACGAAGGTAGCGGCAATTGCTCGTTAAACTTTCGCCCGGCTCTCGTCTCGAGGAATAACTTCCTTTCAGCCGTCGGCGATTATCGAAGCCTGCCAGGGGGCGAGGGGAGAAATTCCTTGGGCCAGTTCGATTGCCCTGACGATCGGCCGCGAGATCCTAAGATACTCTCTTCGCCTTCCGTCCAGATCGTTCCAATCGATTTCCCCGCGGTGTAATTTCGTTTCGCCTCGGCAAACTTCTGCCCGGCCGTATCTTCGCGCCGTTTCAGTTTTCAACACCGGCCTCGTTGTTCCCCGCGAGGAACCGCACGATCCTGTTCGTTCGACAACTCGCTCCGTAGCTTTCTCGTAGCTTGAGCTTAATCGTTACGTAAAACGTTCGACGAAAGTAGCGCTCGCGCGACATTAACGCTGCCGCGATTTCATCGTTCGTCAATTGATCGCCCGTTGATTGCACGTGCCGATCGATTCTTCAGACGAGAGATCGCTCGTGACGCTGACTACCTTTTCTAATGTTCTATATTTTAAGGATCTTCTTTGCGTCATTTCAAGTTTGTTTCGCACGGTGTTTATCGAGTCGTAGATGGTCCTTCTTATTCGAGGAGTTTCGCATTCCCTTTCCAAAGTGGAAAGGAAATTTACGAGATTTCGTCGTTCGATTGTAACGTTCACTCGGAAACTGTGTCATTTCTCGACGAATTGAAACGCCATGGAGTCGCGCCGGTTGGATTATACCGTAATAGCGTCGGATGATAGAAGGCAGGCTGCATTAACGTCAACGCGCGAAGTGGTAGCGTCAAAATCAACGCTTGCGAGTAATATCCAGTTAATTGACGAGAGATTAAATTACCTTCGAAAACGAATTGGCGTCGTGATGCGGCGTTGAATGGCAACGAGAACGGCCGTGCACCACGCCGCTCGAACGATCAACACCCAGGGCTTCCGTTTCAACCCGTCTCTCTCAATATTCCTCGTACGTGTGGCTGTTGCACGCACGTACGACACCGTTCGATCGCTCGAATTCGAACGAGACGTCGCGTCGTCGTGGACCTCGATGCTCTGAAATACGTACTTCTATACAGCACATAACTCTCTCGTGCCTCTAAACTTTCCAAAGGCCGACAAATTCTCACTGGAGAGCGTACAAAGTCGTTTAACATAATTCTTCAATTTGATCGTACTCTTTTGTACTTTTGGCGAAAGATTTCAAATAAATCTGATTTTTAAATATTCTCGTTTTAACGAGAAAAAATATTCCGTAATTATTGGAGGAAAGAAAATGTTTGAAACGAAATTTGTTCTCTTTCGAGAGTAACATCTCGCGACGAACGTTATTTTTTCACGCGTTAATTCATGCAGCTCGATATTCTCTGTAAAAAAGAAAAAAGAAAGTATGTCGAAAAATGATTAGCTCGGGAGTATTTCAATTTTGATTTTTAATTAAATTTGATTTATATTTAATTTTAATACATCGAAGCACGAGAGCGGTATTCTTGTATTTATACTGTTACACTGTTATGTATTAATTTGTAGATTAATATACGAATGCCACACGACATTTTCAAATGCCAGAAAAAATATCTCGTTGCTAAGCAAATTCCTGACATTTCGATTTTCCCTTGCGTTACTGTACGCGACCAATATTTTTCTTCTTCTTTTCCTGTAGTGTTCAGTTAACGAAAGTCTTGCTTCGTCAGTCGACAATTAGCGTCTCGATTGACGAAAAATACCGCTGAAAGACTTTAGAATAGAAATGCTTGCGAAAGATGTTGGCCTGCCAGCAGACTTGACAACTGAACATCGACGGGTTTCTTTTATTAATTAATGCAATCATTCAGAGATTCTTGGAATCTCCCGTGCCACTCTTAAACGTTCTATTTCATTCTGAGAAACGTGCACTTGCGCGCCTAGTCGTACTTAAGCTGCGACGAGTACACTCGAGAAAAGCAGAGTGAAATTGAAATGAATCACAATAAAGCGACGACATTTTTCAGTTATTGTTTTTAAATCGTTTCTCATTGTAGATATTTGATTGTAAATTATAATATTTATACTTATATATTTCTATAAATTATAATATTTGTTATAGAATTATGTTATTTCATATATAATTACAATTCATAATTTTTTCTTCGGTTCGAAATTATTCTAAAATGTTCTCTGCTTTACCTAAATTTTACTTTAATAGTAAATGCAAACTTTCTTTTACCACTATATTCGTCGTTAAATAAAAAGAGCCATCTTTTCGTGAGGAGTATACTCAGAAAAAGCTTCGAAAGAATCTCCAACAAAAAAAATGTTTTAAATACTTTTAATTTTTCAAACAGATATCGCAAACTATTACACTCTAAATTATGACGTGTATATAAATGGAAGCGCTCTATATAAACGATCTTAAGGTCATTTCTTCCTCTCTTATCATTCTCTTATCATAAAATTAGCAATTCGAGGATCGCAAAAAATGTCCTCTTCAACGTATGTATTAGTATACTGGATGGCTGCGGTTGCACGCGATTGCCATAACGTTTTCTGGAGTACGTGTAAGCCCGGCTGAAAATGCTGGCGGCCGTGTGTCAACCCTGCAGAGACACCGTTACAAACGTTTTATCCTCCGTTCTGCGGCAATGCGCGAAATCGTCGACGCGGCCCCGGATTTACGAGCGGCGAACACCGAGACCGTCCGCAAGAAACTCGGCCCTGGTAATTTAGTGATGCGCGTACTCGAGGATCGAGACGTTCCCTGTCGCGTTCGCCTTGAAATTATATCGTTATACGTCGACGATGTGTACTCGTCCAATATTAAAAACATGCACACATCTAGATGACGATGATAATAATTGAACGTCGTTAATGGACAAAGTCGGAGGAAAATTTGGCATTTTATTAATGTTGTCGCTTGGCGACATCTACTTTGAAATAGGAGCAGAGTTGAACTTTGAACTCTGGTGTTAAAAAGATTCACGACAGTGGTAAAAACAGAAAAAAATCAGATGTCTATATAAGAAATGAAGTAGTTAAAATTTGAAAAATATATAAAGCCAAGTATTGATAACATTATCTCGTTTGCGCGAGTACTGATCCGCTGTTATTAGCGCAATAAACACGTGTTTTGTTCGATTTTATTTTTACTCGTTTGGTACGATTGAAAGGGGCAAAAGCGTGTCGTACGTATTTCGGGAAATAATTAGCGCCTTGCGCGCGAGGACAGAAGGGTTTTTTTTATTAATTTCGGTCTCTCTCGGCGAAACGAGTTTCGTAAAAAGCGCACGCAACGCGCTGCAACGTTGATTTCCTCGCGATGAGATTTTTAATCGGATCTCGGGCGTGTAAGTGCAGCGTCGAAAAACGGAACGGACGAAAGAAGAGGAGGCCGACGTCACGGCGATTAAATCCAACGGAAGAAACTTGAACGATGCGGGACTCGGGTCAAACAGCGGGGTAGAAAGCGGGCAGAAACGCGAGAACAACCAGGCAGCTAAACGATAATTACGTTTATTTATTTATAATTATTATTTAGTAATTTTTATCGCATAACATTGTTATTCATTATAATAATTACATTTACAAAGGCTTTTGCGCGTCTCTTTGGAAAGAGATCAAACACGCGGGAAGCTAGAAAACGGCGAGTTCCAAAAACAGTTGCCCTCGTGCCCGTGGGAATGAAACGCGAAACGAGGAGAAGGAATCATCGCTAACGAGCGCGTCAAATGCTCCGTAGGAATTACAAATAAGCTTGCTCTCGAAATTAATAAAACCTCGGCGAGGTTTCGAGGAACGACGAGCAGGCCGGAAAGAAAATTCAGCTTGGGGAGCCTCGCGATTCGCCAGCGGGGATTCCTGACGAACAATTCGGCGCGTGTGTGCCGAATCCTCTAAAGCGACATTAAAATTCCATCAAATAGACGTGTATTTAACACTTTTATATCCCGGTGGATGCAAAGGGAACGCGTATCGGTGCGTGTATAGGCAACGCGTTTCTCTCTCTCTCTCTCCTCTCGGTGGGTCTACCCTGTTCGCTGGTCGCGTGTGTTTGACAAAAACGAGCAAAATTCCGGCTCATCATTTCAAGCAGCTCGTTCGCGGGATACGGGCTTTCGCCGAGGCAGCAGCTCCCGCCTTTTTTCGGCGAGCTCTTTAATGCCGCGGAATCATTTCTCTTGTTCGCGTTTCTATCCGCGCGGCCTATGGAAAAACAGCCCGGCGAGGGGATCGAGTAACAACGCGGTAAAAAGCGTTAAACGCGTTTCGAGCACTTGAAATGGCTGGCCTCGTACATGGAGTACCCACTACAATGCGACCCATTTTTCTATTTTTTTTCTTTCTTCTCTCTCTCTCTCTCTTCTGTTTCTTCTTTTTTTTTAATTATTATTTAACTCGCACATTTCACTTGCATCGGAGTGGGGGAGCCCTTCGCTTGGAAATCATCGTTCGATTCGCTAATCCCGAAACAACTCGTCGTTCGCGTGCTGCATTTAGCCGCGGATGAATGCCGCGCGTCTCCGGGAATTCGGTAAAAGCCTTCTCCTCGTTGATAGCGCAGCTGCCCCTTTTTCAAAAACTGGGACGACTGAGTTACGTTGCGTAGCCCGCTGCTTCGGGAGAAGATGCTTCCCCGGTTTTGTGCGTGGCTCGTTGTTCAAAGTTGCTCGACGTAACGAGACCGCGTCGAGGGGTTTAATCCCGACTTCACGTGCAGATTTGTTTGGCAATTAAGCTCCTTAAAAGCGAAACTGAAGAGAGAGAGTATTTTAGCCGATCGGGCTTCGGGTTTCTTCGGGGAACGAAACCCAGTTGCCAGGCAGATTTTTTCCGAGTAAATCGTGAACGAAGATTTTAATCAACCGAGAGAGCTACGAACAATTTACAGTACGAAAGGTTTCCCATTTGCGCGATAAGCGCTCGCGTCAAATTTTCCCCGTCAACTATTTTTCAGATCGCCTCAGCTGTAAACCGGAACCATTAATCTATTTCTCGACTCGCTTTTCCGCTCTCGCTTCATCCTCTTTAATCCACTTCCTTCGTCGATCTCTCTCACGGGTCGACGAAATAGACCCGGAACATTTATAGGAGCATTTAACACGAAGCAGATCACGGCCAGTTAATCGCTCTCGCGTTTCCAGCGCTCACGGTTGGCGCGAAAACGCGCGGCTATTACCCACCGAGATTAGCGTCGATTTCGAGATGGCGTCCCGTGGCGCGATAATTCACGGAGCTTAATGCTCCGTGGCGAGCGGAAAAGGAACAGAGACAGTCCAATAAAGAAAGAAACGACACGGCGGCGCGTAGAGCACGTCCCGGTTCCCTCGGCAGTCTGTTCTTTTTCCTTCCTCTCGGGCGGGTTTCTAAACGCGGCGCGCTGCTGGCCTCTTTGGGGTTTTAAAACGATACCGGGTGCCATGTGCCGATGGCATTTCCGTTTGTCAGTACCGAGACAAACACTCGCCTCGTTGGGGAGGAGCAGGTTCCTCTCTCCTCCAGAAATAGCCTCGCGCGCGTTAGATTGACGCTAACGGCGGCCCTTTTAATAACTCGTCTGGCGTTAGCCGTGGCTACCGAAACGCCAGGATGTTTTCCGACTCGCTTCCGTGAACTGTGAGAAATACGAGGTGCGAATGAGCTCCCTCTCCACCAGAATCAGAAACAGTCAATCGCGCGAGTTTTTGTTTCGAAAACACATTTAAATCTTTGAAAATACATTACTCCGTGTCTAGAAAATTACGATATTAGTCATTCTGACCACTTTGGTAGTTTTAGTTTTAATTATTCGTCACCTTTGTCTTCGCATTTTATCACCGAGAGTGATTTTAGCGGGGGGTGCAACGCCAATGCAACGAAAATTAGCGATTGGTTGATTTGGGTCACGTGATTCGCGAGGGGGCGTGGCGTAGACCTCGAATAGGAGTGGCGATCGCGCCTGTAATTTGTTTTGAATCGAATCAAATGTTTGCATGTCAATAAAATTTTATGGCAAAAAAGTCGTCTTCATTTCCTAGTCGGAACAGTTTCTTCTGGGCCTTTCGTGCAGTTTCTTCAAAGCTCCCTATTGTGTTAAATATTTAACGAGAACGTAAAAGTGACACGTAATCGTCGTAATGTTATCAGATACAGTCTAGAAAGAAAACAGAAAAGAAAATTACTTAAAAGCAACCTGTTGGTTTATTTTCCCGACATAGCGCATTGATGTAATCGCCTCTTTCGTTTCTTATTAATGTCTTCGATGCACAAAGTTGCAAGTATAGATACGGCGTCAGCACTCGTATCAGTTGTACGGTTTACATTCAAGAACATCCCGTTGCCCGTGAGATCAGCGCGCAAGTAACAGAGTAGTTTTTCGATTACGACGCGATTGCCTTGTTTGCAAAGAGGAGTTCTAGGAACGCGTGTACGAGTTCCGCCAGTTGAGGAGTGGAGAGAGTTCTCAAAGACAGCGAAGAGTGGCATACATGGCGAACGAAGACGAAAGAAATATCTTCGTATCCGTGTTTTGAAAAAACACTTTTCACTGCGAAAACACTTTTTTCGCGGCACGGCCGAGAGAAGATAATTCGAGAGACACGAGTTCGAATCGATTAACGAGCAAAATCGACAACGATAATTCCAGTCCCTGTGACACAGGGATTCGCTTTCAGGAATTTCACAGAGTCCCGGTTACACTTCCACTCGACGAATTGCCACTAATTTCTAAGGCAAACTCGCCACTTAACAGATTTCCAACCTGCTGGTATACGCCGCTCGTGTACACGCAGCTGCCGGCTTGCAACGCGATTTTCTGAAGTCGAGCGGAAGCGGGCGTGCGAACGAGCGAGCCAATCTCTCCCGTTTCGTGGTCACGGCACACAGTCTCGTTCGCGTCGCTTCGAACTTCGAAACGAAACACGTTCTTGCTGCCGACTGGGTTTGCCCGCGTAATAATGCAAGGGCTTCCACCGACTACAAACAATCCTTTTACGGAGACGGAATCTCGCGCGGTAACGTCGAAAGCGTTGCCGCGACTCTTTAGCGCGATACTCGTCGCGAGATAAAAATGCGAAATTTGCGAATTTGAAGACACTCGGCGTGTTTCTGGCGCGTTTTGTATTCGAACCATCTGTGACATTTTTAAAGAGAGGACCAAGTAGAAAAGTTTTGAAACTCTGGTTTGTTTCCCCTCTTGATTCTAGTATTACCTGTAATTCATCGATCGATGAAAAAAAGAAAAAAAAAAAAAAATACAATTTTATAACGCAATTTAATTTCAATTTCGTAGCACACAATTTAATTAAAGAACAAACTCGAAAATCTATCCCCCGAATTCAGATGACTCGACTGACCTAAAATTCACCGGCCACTCTTTCTCGCGTGGAAAGTTCCGGGTGTAGAAAAATTCCGGGAACACGACTTACATCATTCTGACTTTAATCGGTCCATATAATTTCCTCGATAATGGCCCGATCATAATTCTCCGGGGTCCTCGATAAGACCTCTCGTAACCTGCACGCGGGAACAAAAATGCCCCCGTCGAAAACTCCTTTCTTGAATAATGGACTTCACATTCGCGCGATCTATCATCCCTCCGCCCCTTCGTGACCGTAGTGTCGATCGTCGAACGTAGTCACGGGGGGGTATAATCGATATTCAACGAGGACATGAATTACTCCCCGATTATCACGCGTGTCGCGATCGTAGTTACGAAAACGACAACTAAATTTTCCGTGTTTCACGCTCCCGTTTCCGTGGATCGTCGCGCGCTCGTTTCGATACGCGGAGGATGATAAGATCTCGAGGATGATAAAATCGATCCGTCACATAAATGGAGCGTGGATATAAATAGTAAAAATTTAACGTCGTTTGAAAGAAATACGAATATACAGTTTATTAATTTAGCAATTGAAGAATACCGAAAGAGTCCGAATACGCGATGACAAAAGATATTAAGCTCGCGTCCTCAAAACACACACACACAACTATACTCTCTTAAAACGAAGAGTCCTAAGCTACTGATCTTCACTGCGACAGTCGCTTGGAACAAGCTGTTCCGAATAATTTCCAAGGTTTCCTCACCTCGCAAAAGGAACGAACGATCATCGAAGTTTTCCAATCTCCACGACGAGCTAATATTTCACAAAAATCGACGAATTTCGTGCAATTTGATCGCTCAATGTAGAAATAACAAGGTCACGCGTGTCTCGCAAAGCCAAAGAAATTTCGAGACGTTGAAGTTTGCCAAGTTCGTTCGCAGATCCTTGAATTATCGTCCGTCGTCGTGAAACTTTCAATCTCGAAGCTCCGGTTCGAAATAACTCTTGAACAGCCATTACGATTCCACCGTAATTAATCGATCTGCCAATTTTTTCCGAAACCCGACGATCGTGGGCGCGCGCGCGAATTCGCGGAACCGGGACGAGAGACGAGTCGAAGAAGGAACGTTCGATATCGCGGATCTTCGCGTCAATCTGCCCGAACGGAGCGAAGACGTTGGCATAACATTCGCACGCATCCGGAGAGGAGATACGTCGGCAACAGCTGGCTTGTACACCCGGGGTTTTTTTTTTCTTCTTCTTCTTCTTCTTCTCCTCCGGTGGGCGGAATGTAGGTCAATCGAGAGCTGTCACCGGATCCTGATAGATTTCGCCCTAGAAGCTCTTTATCGAAGTTTCTTATCGAATCGAGGAGACAGCCGTGACGCGAACGGATCGCCTTACGATTAGCTGGGAGATCTCGGAAGGATTCGAGAAACTCGTTCGTGCCGGCTTGTTCCCCTGGGGAACATAGAGAGAGAAAGAGAGAGAGAGAGAGAGAGAGAGTGGAGCCGCATTTCGCATTCCTCGTTCGGGGAAAGCCCGGCATTGTAGCTTATCGATTGAGTGCAAAGTTTGGCCCGTTGCGAAACATAATTTTCTGGAAGTCGTCGGGGCGGGGGAGGTCTTCACGGGATTTCACGGGAACACGGGTTACTCGCGCAAGTTTATCGAGTCGTCTATCGACTTTCGGCCTCGTTGCATGCCCAGAGACGAAGAACACTCTCGGGTTTGCCCTCGGGTTTTCCTCTCCGCTCTTCTCTTCTCTTTTGTTCTCTTCCGTGTTCTCGCGAACGAAGTAGTATTGACTTCGATCGAAAGGAAATACGAGCGCGAGGGTGAGTTGGTCGCGCGAAGAAATACTCGCTTCGCCGCTATACCGCTGTTGCGTATCGTGAGAAACTCTTCCGTCGAAGAGTTACGTTCTTAAAATTCCATTGGCAATGAAACGCCACTGCAGTGATTATGTTTGCGAAATTTGTGAAGCTGTGGTGCCGCTTTTAAAAGCGTTTATCTACATTGTGTCGCTAGAACGCATTATGCTCGACAAACGCAGAGTACACGTAGCTGTCGTAAAATTGAATTAAATTATGAGAAAATAGTTTTTCTTCGACAATTTTGTTATTTAGAAAATATTTAGAAGCGACATAGTAAGAACTAGTCACGTCTAGAATTTACAAATATGTTTCATTTTCCACAAAAAATTTAATTTCAGTAATAAATTGTAATTACTTTTCTCGAATAACGAGTATACTAAGAGTAGTTAATCTTTCTAAACGTACATATGGGTGTCCCGAATTTGGATGCGTAGAAAATCACAAAAAAGAAACAACAAAATAAAGGAACATTTTCATGTTTGCATTTGTTCAGTAAGTTTATTCGATGAGAGATACCAAATTGTAGTTTGGTATATCAAACGTCATTGGAACAATGTCCAGCTGTAGTTTACTGCTAGCATTGCTGTGAAAGGTTAGCGTTTCCAGCAGTATCTTCATTAAATAAATGATACAGACGATGAAAGATAGGCAACGACACCTCACAAATATAAATAAACAAATGGGTAAACGAAAATGTTTTTTCATTTCTTTTTTTCTCCGAAATTTTCGTCAATTCCCTACATGCTTTTGCAGTTTTTTCAAGATACTTAAATTTGATACACCATGTATATAGAAGACACTCGTAAACTTGCAAACGCACAAAATACAGCAATTGTTAAAAATAATCTCACGTTTCGAGGTAATCTTTAGATACATTTTCAAGCTCGTTTCGAAATTTCGTTAATCACGATCGCGACAGTCCGGTTTCGAAAACACGACGATGAAACTCGCGAATGAAATTCCAAAATATTTCCTGCGGCAGCGCGGAAAAATGTCTACGAGCGTATTCGGATATTTTCGCAAGCAATTTCGCCGGTTTGCGTCCACGCGAGGCGATCTATTGTTGCGATATTTCGAGCGCGTGTACACAGATCGAGTCCGATGGCCACGACGGTCGAATGTTTATCGGTATTTCGTAATTAATATCGGGGGGAGGGGGAGGAGGCAAAAAAATGAGGGATATACAAAAGTATTTATTCATTAAATCGATGGAATTTTGCGGGGAAGGTCGGATATTAAAATCTGCTCGCGAGATATACAATTTAATTTTTCGCCGGGCGAGTTGCTCGATTAACATTCAATTCCATGTCCAATTCCAAGCGTGTGGCAAACGGTATATCGTGGCGCTCGTACGACCGGTTCAACACATCGTTCCCACGGATTACATTTCTCACCGATGGAAATACAAAACTGACACGGATATAAGCGACGGAGTCCATTGAAATCGTGGCATTTGCGTTCCGATCAAACGGCAGTTTCTCTTTCAAACAAAACGTGCGCGCTCTCTCTCTCTCTCTCTCTCTCTCTCTTTTTCTGTGTATATGTGAATTTAATACTTTTTATTTTTCGTTTCGTCTCGAGAAGTTCTCAGAGGCCACATTGTTTTTTTTTTTCATTCCCCTTTTCGTTCGATGAATGGGCCATTCACGCGTAATTTCACTCGCAAAGTGAAATTCGAGGTTTTCTTTAACCGAAACATCCTTCGCTGCGGAGAGAATATAGGGATATCGAATTGCTAAATCGGATGTCTCGCTCGCCAGATGACTGTTTCGTAGGCAATGAGCTACGTGGGTTGACGTCGAAATTTTGATGCCGACCATATCTGTGACGATGAACGTTTATTCGCGCTAGCCCCGACAGAGAATTATATTTTATCACTGAAAGTGATTTTAGTGGGGGTAACCCTCTTCAGGTGCAACGCTAATGCAACGAAAATTAGCGATTGGTTGATTTGGGTCACGTGATTCGCGAGGGGGCGTGGCGTAGACCTCGAGTGGGAGTGGCGTTGCCTAATACTGAGCGATCGCGCCTGTAATTTGTTTTGTGTCGATTCAAATGTTTGCGTATCGATAAAATTTTATGACAAGAAACTGGTGTACAAGTCGTGCAGTTTTTATAACACTCTGCAATTGACACTCGACCGCGTGAAATTCAGATTCTAAGATACAATTAATCATAATCAATCACTTTCTTCCCGCGCGAACATCTTTGTTTCATACGCATTGTAACATCGCCCCGAAAGAAATCGCATTCTCGTCCGGTCATTGTACACCGAATCGCAAGAAAACGCGACGTGACTTTGCGTTCGAGGTTTTTTCGTATTCCCATCTGGCAATTTACGAACGATATATCGTAAAATTTTGCTCGCATAAATACAAAACGCGTCTAACTCGACAGTTGAACGCACCATTTTAGGTACGTCGACACATCGACGACCCTGCTAATCCTGCCGATCCCTTGTTCAACCTCCTCAACCGCCATAAAGGGTGGCCTCTCCTTTGCTGTTTGGGGGGTGGAGTGTCTCGCGTTTGACGATCAGCCGATCGCGCGAAGATGTTGGTTGAACGGAAAGGAGCAGCCATATATCGAGATACGCGGTCTGCATCCATATTCATGAAGGCGGAATAGAGTCGAAACGGGCGGAGAGGATCGGCCTAATTAAGTTGTTGTCTTCTTGGAAAACAAGGCGAGCTGCTGCGGTGGCTTTGGGGCCGAGAGCGCGTTGGCGGCCCCTTCTCTCTTCCTCTCTTCCTCTCTGTCTATCCTCGCCTCTTCCGCTCTTTGTCCGGATTGTCCCAAGCCCCTTCTCCTCGCAAAGCCGCGTCTCCTATCTCTTCCACAGGCTGTCGTAGCTGTTGGCCGGACCCAGAGTCACCTCGCCACCTTCGCCGTGTCCGCAGCAGCCTCGTCAGCCTCGTTGCGATCCACCGTGGAACGGTCGGGACCGGTCTCCAAATTGTTTGATGTCTTACTTACTCTCTTCGAAATCCGCGCAGGATGCGTCACCGCCTTTATTCGCGGTCGTTAGCGATCCGAGGAGAACGTCCTCCGGCCGCGAAGAGAAAGTCGGTAGCTGTAATTTATCGTCGAGCGAATCGCCGTCCTGTGTACCTGCGCGGATCAAGTCCGGTTTGGTTTGATTCCCCCCACGTCCGTTTTCGACGAATCCTATTCAATCGTAGAACTCTTATTCTATGAGTTGTCCAATCTTCTGCTGGAACGGAGGCTTAAATTGTTATTATAGTGAATCGAAGAATGAGTTTTGTAACTTTTAGGATAGACACGAAGGAAAAAGTTCTAATAAACATGGAAAATTAATGGTTTCAAAGTTATAAACAATTTTTTGTTTATAACCCAAGCTTATCAAAACTTTTTTTTCCATCTTTCTACCCTAAAAATTATAAACTGTTTTTTCTATTCATTCTGTATAGTAACTTCGTTTGCGATTCAACAGTAGTGAAGTTCAGTATTTCTCCACGTTCTCAAACAACTAAACAATCGACAGTATCGTAAATCAAAATAATCCTCAAATAATTCCAAACGTAAACTTTGGTAGATGGATGACTGAGAGCGAAGAAGCTGTACCGACGACTCTCAACTCGAATATGACTGGTAGTTCAAAGGAAATCGTTGAAAGCTCTCCGAAACTTCAAATCTTCCGAGAAGTTGCTCAATTTTGTTCGCTGAATAAACAGACTGTGCCCGATGATAAGTGACGAGAAGATGTAAAACGTCGAAGAATAGGTGCATTGTTTCATTTTCTTCGAACAATTATCGCTTTAGTTGAAGTTTGCTAATATATTCCGAGGTGGAAGCGACGTTCGATATTGCTCCGGATTGCTTTTCAATTGTTCAGTTGTCTTGAAAGGATTCTTCGATATTCCTGCGCTTCAATTATTAGTTCGTATCTGGGTCGAACGATTCGACAAATCGATTCCTTCCCCCACCCCTGCGTAGAGAGCTTTTTAAATACACGGTATACAGAACTTGGTATTGTTTCGGAAATGTGTTTGCAGCCACGGCGATTTCGATTTCCACTTTTTGTGCGATCGAAACTTGAAAATTTCAGAGCCATTTCGCGGGTTAATGATTGTTTGAAATGTGGCGGATGAAAGGCAGCATAATCACCGTCGGAAGTTATTCCAACGAATTGGTCAAACGTGGTGAAGCTGAAATATCGAGAGCGATAGAATTTGATTGAAATATTCAAACAGACAGATACAACGGACTGTTCCTCGCAATTTTCGCATTATTCATTCATATTTATGTTCATACGTGCCATTCTGCGAAATTAAATACGAAATATATATATATGTATGTATATGTATATCGAACCGACCATCATAATACCGTGCAGAATAAAGTACTACATCAAAAAATCAGTATGCACGACTTGTACTCCAGTACGATTCGTCTCACGGAAATGAAGACGACATTTTTGCCATAAAATTTTACTGATACGCAAACATTTGATTCGATACAAATTACAGGCGCGATCGCTCAGTAGATCTATCAGACAATGCCACTCCTACTCGAGGTCTACGCCACGCCCCCTCGCGAGTCACGTAACCCAAATCGACCAATCGCTAATTTTCGTTGCATATTACAGCGTTGCACTTGAAGAGGTCCGATTTTCTGGCTTACCCCCGCTAAAATCACTTTCAGTGATAAAATATACAGTTCTATATCCAAAAAGAAAAGACAATTGAATCTCTGAATTGAAACATTTCCACCTACTCGAAGTAATTCATCTTCAAACGTGTCAAAAAGATTCCAGTTACGCACGATACACTCTATATCGCGACAGAAAAATGATAGCATCAAAGCGATTGTGAATCGAAACGTGAAATACCATAACTACCATAAGGGTGAAAGTAGAGTAAGCGATGGACGTGAACATGGTGGATTGCCCGTCAGAAGGCTCCATTTCTTGCCCTCTCGTCAGGTGGTGGACACTGGCGTCGTCCGTCAAGGGCGCACGGTCAATTTCCGGTGGATTCTCTGGCGCCAGGTTCCAACGTAGCTCGTAAAGCAGCCAGCGTCCTATCTAACTCTCAACAATGAGCACATCTTCTTACGCGGAACGGGTCGGTCCCACGTGTATAATGGCGCGACTATCAACGAGCATGCAGTAGGGACCGGTATTCGACCATTATTGAACGGTAAATCGAGGCCGTTTAACAGGATATTTATGGAGGGCTCGCATGCGCTTGCAAAGGGAGCTGGAGTGGGCCGATAGTAGGTGTATGCCGACTCGTATGTATCACGACGGCTCACGGACCATCTAGCAATGTTCACGCAACGATATTCGGCTTTGCTCACTATCTTGGCGGCAGTCTTCTCGCGAACAGTTGTTCCTGCGATCAAAGTTTTCAAATATTTGATTTTACGTGGCTGATGACGCGATAGAGGAAAGAATGATCTTACGTGGAGAGCACGCAAAGAAATCTACACGCGAGATTTCTCATAGATGACACTGTAATAATAAAATTTCAAAATGTTTTGCACGAGACGTACTGTCAAGTTCTCCCTGTAGAGTTTAACTTGCTGCGTGTTCGAAAGTGATGACTTAACTTAATAGCAGCGAACTGTATACTTGTCTAATCGCAAATATGATACATTTCATCTTATTGGCGAGATTACTTTTGAGATTCTATCTTTATGGTCAACTGAGATTCTGAGATTCACTTCGATGATCATTTGATGAAATTCTTAGTGATTCTAACATTTCTTACGAAGGCAAGAGTAATCATTCCTGACAATTTCCAGAGCATTAAAGGTATCTTCGATAATATAGGCGAGTGCTTTCGAGTCCTTGAACTAGAATAGTTGAAACCTATTTTCGAAAAATAGGTCTTAGTCTTAACATTCTAGCGCAAACACGTGCAATGTGATAAATACTTTGAGTGAGCATTCGACAAATATCTTAGAAGCAAAACTACCAAAGTACCAAACGTTTCGTTCCATATTTTTTACACAGCTATTTCTTTCGCGTGAAATTAAACCGCCGAGTGCAAAAGACCCACCACCTGTACATCGATGCACAGGCACTGCCACCAACAAGCGCCCACCTATTTTCAGCGACGATTTTTCTCACCGGGATCCTCCGCCACCGGTGGAAGTCGAATCTATAAATCTTCCATCCCCCGGAGAAGGATCTCCGGTCCGGTGGATTTCAATTGCTCGCCGACTGAATCCCGGGGAGACGGGGTTGTTTCGACCCGGAAGAAATGCAACGCCCGTCGCCTCGGCGTGCCCCGAAGTTTGTTTTGCGCCTTGTTCCACTACTTCGTTCATTGTTCTTCGACTAGTTAGCCCGGCTTTTTTCGTAGAGTTCGTTAACGGGGGGACCCCGGTTAACGACGTATTCGATCAGCGTGCCGAGGTGTTCGTGCTTTTCCTAAGACAGTACAGATTGGCCGCGTGTGTAGCCAAAATAACGAGAACACGGGGCGTTTTAACGTTGGACGTTCGTTAGCAGTAATAATTAACTCTGTTTTTGTGTGAAACTTTTTTTTTTTTTTTGTATCATCTACCAGCAATTTATTTACGAAGCGTCAATGCTTCAAACAAAATGGCATAGCGTTGAAAATAATCATTCGATTGGTATTTAACGCAAATTTTGTTAATCGTATCTCTCTCACGTGTGATATCGTTTAGGTTGTAGTATAGTATGCAAGAGTTAATGATACATAATTTTAATCTCCGGAAAAAGCAATAGGTATCTGAGTATCAATTGACTCAGAAATTTCTTCTTCCGAAATTCTTTTGTTCTTCTTACGTCGTTGTTGTAATTTTAACTCTATGCGTCTGTTTATTATTATACGTCGTATCGTACAACACCAAATGTATACGTACGTTGTAATTGTCAGCAAATTATAAAAAGAGAAAATCCTAGCTGGTGGCTAGATTTAATTACGATGTCTTGCGAGAAAGGACAGTCGAGTGCAAAGGATCGGACTGCGGATTTCTATGCATTTTTAAATTTTTAGAAACACAACTGAAGAAATAGAACTTGGAAATTTGTTTTATCTACTACTGTGTTTCATATGCATCGTGTATATTTGTATATTTTTGTGTTTTACATGCATTTTTGCTCCAGATTATTTAGATTTGCATTACTTTAGATATTTTGTATGTTTTTGTAAGAAATGAAATTTTCCATAAATGCGTAAAAGCCCGCAGTCTAATAACGATAGAAGAAACACAACAACGACGTTCCCAAACATTTGTGAAAACTTTATAATTTCGCGAATTCAATTGTCCAGCAGTTCAGTAAAAAAACTTGGAACACTTTGCAGGCTTTCTCGGAGATTCTTTTATTGCTTATGATTTTTAACTTTTAACGCATCGAAAATTTTTGACAGCACGTTGATTTTTGGAAACCTCGGCTGGTTGGAAAAGTGGCGAGAGTTCGGAATTCGAACGAGGCGCGACGTCTTGGCTAATTGAACGGGAGATGGAGCGATTGTAGGGCAAGGGTCAGGTAACCAACATTTTGATTATGTCGGGCTGTTTTCGTACGAGCGACACACCCGGGCAAAGCGTTAAATATAGACCGCGCACGGCTAAACAAACGATCAGCCCGTAGCTTAACCAGAGCTTACGCTCGAGCGTTAACTAGGGTTTATGTTTATACTCGCGGTGCAGCTGTTAACTAGTTCGCCGTTGTCGAAACAGTGACACACATCCCGCCGTTCCCCTCCACGAGCATCGATTTCCAGCGTTGCAAATACCGAAATCCTTGGATAAATCTTCGAACCGACGCCTTCCGTCTACCTAATCGCCAGACTAATCGTTCGTAAATTTGAAGAGAGGATCGCGAGCCGATGACTTGATCGATTTTTCCCCAATTTTCACCAGCTCCTAGTGATTTTTGCTCTCGTCGAAGCGGGAATAAATAAGTAAATAAGCGGGAATATAAACAATTACAAGTAATATACATTACAACGTAAATATACTTACTTGCGTGACATTATAATTATACCAAACCTTTTACTTATAATTACATTTAAAAAGATAAAAACGCAGATAACGACGAGTAAAAGGCGAGAACGTAATGATCGTTAATGTCAATCGCAATCAATCGCCGCGAAAAAACTGTTTTCTTGTACCAACGGAGAAAACGCAATGTATTACACCCCCCCCCCCCCCGCCCCGTGTGATCCTCTGCGTACGTCAAAGCATAATTTCGCGCCAGTACACGCACACTTGCACACGAGTCACCGTAATTAGGATTCCTCCGCATCAACGATTTATCTTGCCGCGAGAGCACGGCGGCGGTATCTCCATCATTGTCGAGGAAATCACGATAAATCGAGATAAAAGTAAAGAGATTAAGCGCGGCGCGCGTGAGATTGAATCTCGCGGGATTAATTTGTCACGTGTGTATGCGCCGTTGATTACGGTAATCAACGGAGCAAAGGTTGCGAACTAGGGCGACGGCGAACCGGTCTAGGGAATAAATTGGCCGAATCAACCGACGGCCGAACATCAGTTTATGACACGGCTTTGAGACGAGAGAGAACGGAGCTGTTCTATTATCCAGCGTGTTAACCTAATTAAACGAGACTTGCCAGCCCCGCGACGAGACGAGACGAGACGAGACGAGACGAGACGCGAGACAAAGGGACGCTGTTTTTGTGACGCGCGGCTCGCAGCCCGAACTTTCGTCGAATGAATAATTCGCTTAAATGTTTCGCGCACGCGAGACTTGATTATTTCACCGCGGCGGGAAACCCGCGAGAGACGCGTCGTTGGAACGTTAATGGATACTTTGGGAATCAAAGTTCGACGCGAAAGTTTAACTCCAAGTACGAGAAAGTAGTTGGGGAAATAACGCCGCGTCCGTCGTTCTCCCGTCCGTTGCGACGGTTTTTCGCTCAGAGGAGACGAATTGGATACCGCGGTTTCCAGCGGTTTCGAGTCACTCGGAGCCAGGATAAGCTGCTACTTTGTTGAATTATTTTCCTTTCTTCTCCGCGCGTCAACCTAATTAACGTTGACGCAGCTTTTCCATTACGGCCACCGTGCTCCATTCGTTGCATTGGCCGACGTTTTTGTTGGTTCTCCGCCGGTCGTCGATGCAAATACGCGTATATACCTACGTGTATATATTGTAGAACGTTGGTTCCCCTTTTTTGAAAAATCCAATCGATCCTCGCGTTTACGTCGCGAACGTACGAGCGTTGATTTCGCGTTGCACGGTAAGGTAAAAGCTGAATTAAATTCCTTTTTGGAATAATACGGCTAATTCTCTATAGAAATAACTGTCAGATGATACGCAAAAGCTGTCGTCGTCGTCGTCGTCGTCGTCGTCGTCGTCGTCGTTAACAAAAGTTAACGCGCAACAAAGCACAGAGCGCGGCGAATCACTCACAAATACTGCTCTCTCATTTGCTTGCCTCGCGCGTTCAAAGCAATAATGTGCTTTTGCACCTTCAGCATTCATACTGTCACGAACACGTACACTCTTTTTAGGCAATTTGCAATCGCGTTATGCGAATTTGCTCTGGTAATTTTCTGGCCGCGTTACACGGGGTCCCGCTGTACTCGAAAAGGAAAGGAACGGAGAAAAACGACGTTGTTTGTGGCCGTGGCGAAACAACTCTCGCGGCGATGCCTGCGAATCTGGCAATTGTCGAGCTTTGAGCTTTCAGAAGATCTTTCGCTCTTTGCTTGCTCGTGCGATATTATTCGGAATATTATCTATGGACCCTTTCGACGTTTGTGTCGAGTATACTCGCCGTGAAAAGGTGGCCTTTTTTCCTGCGTCGCGTGGTAAAAAGAAAATTTGCATTTGCACGTAGGTGAAACGAAGAACGTATTCGTAATTTTAACGCGTTCTGAAATACTTTGGGACCAACAGAAAAATTGTAACTGTGTATAATTTTGTCGCGAAATAATTTACAATTTTGTAAGAAAATATGATTCTTAATTTGCATAATTACTCGCAAATGATTAATCGCGTCTCGACGCAAACAGTTTATTTAATTTTCTATCCAAAAATAACAGGCGAATGGAAGGAGATTTACTGGTGCATAAAAGAAAAATTCGTACAAATCAGCAGAGATTTGACGAAAAAGCTTCGACGATCAATTGGTGAGATAATTAAAGCTTGGGATAGTGGGGGATCGTAGGACACACAGGGGTGCTCGTTCGCCCTTTCTTGCTTAAGAAAGAAAATTAAAACGGATGGCTGCTGTCGATGGCAGAGAGTCGGGACCCGTTTCTTTTTGCAGCCGTGGTTTAATGCTCGACGACTAGGGGAAGCGAATGGAAAGAAGATCTCTCGATTCAACCGCGATCGCTCGACCTAATAGGACAACTCATCAACCTACTTCCCGTTCCCATTTTATCTCAGCAGATTTGCACGGCATTAGAGTGGCGGTGTTCTGATCGAAATCCATTCTAGTCGAAATGAATTCGAGGAAAAATGTCGGGCAAACGTGTAGATCCACGTGTGTCGAGACGAGGAGATCTCTTTCTCGCAGTTGATGAAACTTAATTTTATTTTAAAAGTAATTTGGAGTAACAAGAGAACTAGTTTTTAATGTGAGAATGTTGTTGTATCGACAATTAATTCTAAGCATTTTTCCTTCTTTTTAACGCAGATTAAAATGTGGACCAATGTAGAACGTTCAGTGTAAATGCGTATTTCAATATCGATGACATTTTAATATTCCCATGTTTGACGTATTTGCTTGAAAAAAAGAAAAAAAAAACATGATTCGCCGATAAAATTCATGAAAAATTCACGCAAAGCTTGTTTGTTTTTTTCCGTTTCCTGTTCAAAGAATCGTCGAATGACACACCAATGAATGCGAAATGCCATTCTGGCTGAAACAAAAATTCAAACACACGCACACACACACACACACGGAGTTTTCATTGCAATCATCGTAAATGAGCGCGATTTAACGTCGCCTAGATTCGACGGGTCGAACCGAAGCGTTTTACGTTTCATCGGCGAAAGAATCGGTGTGAAAAAAGGGGACGGGGAGTCGTCCTGGAGGAAGGAGAGGATCGATTCGACGTTCCATTTGGTTTTATTGCGAACGGCTCGTTCGTTACAGGATTTATGCGCGCGTCCATGAAAATTGACTCCTAATAACGGAGTGCGGAGCACCACCGCGACCGCCGCCTGCCCGGCGCGTTACGCAACTGATTTAAAATTTATATGAACATAATTGCGCGTACACGGACCACGGGACGGAAACCGCGCGAATCCAGCCAGGTGCCAGCATTTCCGGTTAACTGAGCATCGCGTAATCCCCCCGTCCTAATGCCTGCTATAATCAGCACGCATTGACTTCCTCCAGCTTCGGCGTAGTTACACGCGCGAGCGTGTATGTGTGTGTGTATGTATTTCGTTCGCAGATTTGCGATTTGTCAGCGACTCCTTTTTTCCGTTTCGTTTCACATTTTTTCCCTTTGTCGATTTTCTTCTTTTCTTCTCGTCGTGCTTCAGATTCAACACCGAGGATTTTGCAATGGAAATTTGATTAATCAGAGGGAATTGACAAGTGGGGTTGATATTATAAATACCTAGCATTGTAAAACTTGATATTACAGAAAAGTGGAACGCAGTTTCAATCTATTATTTGATTAAAAATGCGTAAAGTTGAGATTAATTTTTCACTGACAACGAACGGACATTTTAAAGGGGAGGGAATCGTTAGAGTTTGCTATCGTTAGAAAACAGCGACTCATCGTCGGATTCTACAACACGCACCGATACAAAATTGATAGCTAATAATCGTATAATCTACGCGTTAATCTTTACATGTCCAACCCTCCCGAAACAGTTTCATTTTCATCGCATGACTCGAAATCCACCACGTCACTCTGCGCAGCGTAGCAAGCCCCCGGTTGGAACACAAAACCTGTTGATGAAAAACTCCACACACCGCGTTACCTTCGAAAGCCACGCACGCATCGCGTACACCTGTTAGCGTACACACGAACATCTCGAGTCCGAAATTAAATCGGCAACTCTCCGAGGGAACCGCGCGGTGAAAGAGACAGCCTCGAGAGAGAGAGAGAGAGAGAGGGGGAGAGGCTGCTCGGCGGAAAGGAACGTTTGCGTGCCCTGAAAGATTCATGGCTCCTTTATTTAGCACCGAACTCGATTAGTAATTATGCTGTTTGACTAACAAACTTCTCCTTTTGTTTCAGGTAAGCCCTCTTCCTCCCCCTGTTCAGACAGTTTCAAAGCGAAACGGTGCACGCGTGCGGCAGCCGGGAGCCGTGGAGCTCGTTCGCATTTTCGGTGAGTAAACAGCGCGTATCGACGCACGCATAATTAGTAGCCGACACCCCCGGAGGGCGGCCGAATTTTCTGACGGGGAAGGGTGAGCTCGGCCGGGGTTTTTCTGTAACGAGGATACCCTTTTATACCCCGCGTGCGCGCGCGCGCGGCGAGCCGATCTCTCGCACGAAACCGAGGCCTCGTGTATGTACGAACCGGCCGGTACACGTACACACCACTGTAGGGTTCGTTTAACGTCCTTCTTTCGACTCTCTCTCTCCCTCTCCCCCCGCTGGCCTTGCATTTTTGTTAACTAGCAAGAGGGTGCGCCCCGACCCAGGCCGATATAGTTTATTTACGCTGGCAATTAACACTCGAAGCGACCGAGCCAACGACTCTCCACGAGTCGAAAATTCCCTTTTTTTTCTTCTTCTTCTTCTTCTTCTTCGCCCCCCTTGCCAGAAATTGTGCTTTTCCTTTCCAGCCGGTGCTCAGGGAAATTGCGCCGCGCTACTTTTTTCTAATTTCTTCCTTCTCCCCCTTTCCATTTTGCTGCTACCTCCTCTGGTTAATTGAACTTTGGCCTTCCCGCCGGAATTAATGGCGCTTTTCACGGGAGAGGGGCAATTTTCTCGTTTCGCGCGCACTTTTTCCAAAGTCCAACGAGCAGAAACGGCTGATTTTCGTAATCAGCCTTGTTCCGTCCGTTTCTTGTCGCTGCTGTTGATATCGATCATTTGCACTTCAAACGTATTTCCCGCTCGCGATCATATTGATAATTTGCACTTCAAACGGGTTGCCGTTCAACGAGGATTTCGGTGGGGCGGCTCCGCCGTGCGGAAGAAACAGAGAGAAGTGCGGGGGAGGTTCGAGCTGCAAATGAATCAGCCCAAGGGGAAGACACTGGGTCATCTGTACTGCGTGGAGTTGCCATTAGGTACGCCACAAACAGAATGCCGGACTGACGGAGGCTGTGCCGTTCAATTAATCGCGTGGCAAAGCCGGTCGAAATAGATTTCCTCTATTTAGAATCGTGTCTTGGAGGCTCGTTAAGCTCCGCCGTCTAAAAACTTTATCGGGCAAATCCGAACGGCGTGCAGCCTTAATGGCGCCGCTGCTCCGACTTCTTGCTACCGTGTGACGAGAAACAGGAGCAAAGCGAAAACGCTGGCTAACAGAGGAACGAAGAAACTGAGTATAAATAAACAGTTTTCGAAAGTGTGCCGATAAGCGATAAATATTTAATTGCTCGAACTTCTTACAGAGCTCCACTTGTTACAAATTTTATCGCTGAAAGTGATTTTAGGTGCAACGCTGATGCAACGAAAATTAGCGATTGGTCGATTTGGGTCACGTGATTCGCGAGGAGGCGTGGGGTAGACCTCGAGTAGGAGTGGCGTTGTCTGGTGCTGAGCGATCGCGCCTGTAATTTGTTTTGTATCGATTCAAATGTTTGCGTATCGATAAAATTTTATGGCAAAAAGTCGTCTTCATTTCCCAGTCTCAGTTGGGGTACGTGCAGTTTTCTTCATGTGCCGACAATTTGGAACTTGGATATTGAACGGGGAGTGACGATACTCTGAATTTTAATTTACCGTTCGACGCTTTGGGAGGAAGAGTAATTTTTTTCTTTTATCCTTTCACTCTCTGCTAAACATTTACGCATCTCCCATTCGCTTCGTTTCGTTCGACTAACGTGAAAAATGAACGTTCGTTAGACCGACTCGCACTATTTTTTCTGTCAGAAAAAAATGCCCGTGCGTGAAATATGCGACGGAAAGTCGGAGCCGATGAAAAAGGCTCCCCTATGTTTAGGAATGTTCGCACGGGGCAGGGGAGGCGTTCGCTGGAGATGATTAGCAAGAGTTGAAATAGCCGGGAAGTTTCTCTGATTTAAGAGTTGGGCCGGTGCAATATTGCGGCGTGATTCGTGCGGATTGCCCGGAAGAATCGTGGCTGTCGCAAATCAGTGAACGGGCAATATAAGGCCACCGGGGCCGCCGGTTTAGTGCGAGAACGCTCGATTACGCGCGTGCTATAAATATTGCGTGCAATCGGGCCGTCGTAGGGCGCGAAAGTGAGAAGGGCGTGTGTTACGTGCGGAATTCTCTCGTCCTCGTCGAAGCTTTCCGCTTCGACTTCGCTTCGGGGAAAGCCAATTCGCCGGCTCTGGCTAATTTATCAGAGCCCCGCTTTATTTATTGGCAGCCCTTTCGTTCAACCAAAGTCGAGCGCCACTCCGCCGGAATTATCTTTGCGAGAAAGTCGTACCGCTGCCTTCCCGTCCCACGTTCGGAGATAAAATTTATGTTTTTCTTCTTTTAACGTAACTTATACACGTGGATCGGTGGAATCACTGTCAAATTTCAATTTTACAGAACTTTTTTTTATTTACCGTACTACTCGTAACGTTTTAATTTCTATTACTCTGATATGAATTTTGACGAATTCTTCGAGGCACGTTGAACCAATGACGTGAGAACAATTGACGCACGTTACAGTAACACGTAATTTAAATTTAATGTCCAATTGTGGTAATTTAATTGCATTTGCGTTAATCTTACTACCAAATCAATTTTTATACCTCGCGCCGTCGAAACTGCACGGACGCGATCTCGCGATTGCAGCTACGTCGGAATACTTCTGATTCTAATTTAATTAAACCGGCTGCTATTTTCGTCTAATTTCCGATGCTGTCCGCGTTACACACGCGAAACTCGCCGGCGGGCCGGCGACGAGGCGGTATTCTCGCGCAGCGCGATCGCGCGATCGCCGTGAATAATTGAGAAGTTCCTGGAAGTTCTTGAAAACCGATCAACGAGAAACTTGCTGAGCCCGGAGGCGCGTCCAACGGCGGGACGTGTATGACGGTTATTAAGAAGACCGGGATAATCGCATATCGAAGAACTCCAATTAATTCTTAATTACGTTGCTCGATCATCCGGCGAACGGGACTCTACGCCACGCCGCGCCGGTTATATCGACGTTTCTGCTCGATAGAGGCGCGGCCCTCTGTTTGACTTATCGTT
>KQ435749.1:767951-779405 GCA_001276565.1 Melipona quadrifasciata
GTTCGTTCGTTCGTTCGTTCGTTCGTTCGTTCGTTCGTTCGTTCGTTCGTTCGTTCGTTCGTTTGTTCGTTCAACGCCGGTCTAACCG
Organism: Melipona quadrifasciata; assembly: GCA_001276565.1. Taxonomy (NCBI): domain Eukaryota; kingdom Metazoa; phylum Arthropoda; class Insecta; order Hymenoptera; family Apidae; genus Melipona; species Melipona quadrifasciata. Next base: position 768,040 of record KQ435749.1, read on the forward strand.
TCCGATAAACCGAATTAAGAAACTTGCCGATTCGTCGATTGACCGTCGTCGTCTGACTTGTCAAATCGAGAGAATTACGTTTCTATTGACGTTGAACGAATCGACCAGCTCGGTGAAAGGGTTGAACGATGGAAGAAGGATTTCCTTTGAGGAGCGATCGACGAGTAGACTGCCTCCACCGATAATATTTTTAAAGTCGGAACGAACGTGTTTAATCCGGTGAGAATTGACGACCTCGTTCCTCGATAGTGTCCAATTTGGATTTTAATTCTTTGCACTGAATTCTGTCCATTTTGTCGTACTTGTATCTAAGCTGACACAGTTCAGCAATTAGGCACGATATCAGATCGAGTGTCGCGCGAGTTTTTGACAAGAAGAATCGTATTTACAAAATTCCCAAAATTCAACGATTTGCTACGTTTTGTGATGTTTTCGAACGGAGGAGGTGAACGACACTCGAGCAATTTTCGAATCGCATAGCGCGCTACGAAATTTCGGTTTCGACGGACGAGAGAGAATTTACAGGGTATTCGTAGAAATCCGCGTCACCAGAGGGGGAATCGTTCGCCGCGAAATTAAAAGTTAGAATCAATTTTCGGGAACGGGCCGCGCGCCGGCGTATTTTTAACCGGCGTCTCTTCGATCGAGAAAATAACGAGCAATTCACTCGGCCGCCTCGTTCACCCCGCTAACACGTGTTTCCCGTTACGCGCGTTACGCGAGAAACGCGCTTTGATCTCGGGCGAGTGTCGCGAAACCGCGGGACGGGATTATTTACGAGTTCCAAATGAGTTCGGGAGTCCGAGGCCCTGTCGCTGTGGTTGTTCGCAGCTATTCTTTACGATCGTTGTTGAACCATCAAGAATATATTTTGATTCGTGTATTTTGCCTGCTCGGCGGGCACGAAGAAATATCGCTTGTATTTAACGTTGAAAATTTCGTCCTCTGCTTGCGCGGCATTGCGGGGGAAACAATTTGTCAACGTCTTGCGATTTGGCGGATCCAGACACACTTGGTCGGACTAAATCGCTTTCCGACGATAGAAAAATTCATTTGACCGTTGTACTACACTGTACACTACGCTCGAATTAATTTATATAATATAAATTACAGAAGTATCAGCCTGTCGCAAGTCGACAGGAGCGGCAACGCGAGAGTCGGAACGGTCGATCGTGAAATTCAATCGAGGCTCGCAAAAAGTGCGTCGGGGGAAAGTGTCCAACCGACTGAGAAGATTAATGCGCGACCAATAGAGACATCCATTTCTCGATAAACGGGTTGCGAGTGCGACCTAATGGCTCGAAATCACAGCCGATAACGGGACCCTGTTAGTACCTTCGACCTCTTGTCTCGAAAATACCCTCTCTCCCGTCTTTCCAACTTTCGTCGATGCAAAGGCGCTTGGAAAAAATTTTATAAAAAAAAGAAAAAAAGAGAAATCACGTAAATTTCGCGGAACAGCAGGAGATTAGTGATTACTTGCCACGGTAGGTCTCTGGTTCTACCGGAGGGGTAAACAGATTTTCGGTCGTTCGTGTCGAGCGATCGCAACAATGCTGCGGTCGAGTTCAACAATAAGCGTTCGCGTCAATTTGTGCAGATTTCGAAGAGAAGAGGCAGAGTGCATAGCTCTTGATTCTCGCGGCTTGTTCGCGAAAGTGGCGTGTATCGATAGATGCCATCGCACCGGCGAAGGTAAACCGTTTGGATATACGTCAGCGTCTCCGCGTCGGCGCGCGCGCGCCGCGATATTTCAGCTGGAGATTTTCCTTTGTAGTCGCGGGAGAAAGGTTCTGGACGATGGGGAAGAGGAGGTTGATGCACATTTCGCCCGACCTCTTGCCAACGACATTAGAGGTTCTTAAGATTTATCGACGTTATCCTCCACTTCCAACCGCGCTTTTGACGAATCTCGAATCACGGTGTACTCCTCTCCTTCCTGTTTTCTTTTTTCAAAAGTCGCCCACTCGTCCTTCTTTCATCGCGAACGGCAAGATTCGTCGTGCGATTTAATTTTACACAATTTTAGTTGCGCTTCATGCGTCGATTTTACAATTTTTCAAAAAATTATCTCTTCGCGAAACACTTTGAAGGTTTAGGTTATTCTTTTAATTTCCTACGTTCTAGAAAAATAGATCTTTATCTGTTAATATAGCGTTCAAAACGGGTTTATCTTTCCTGCTATGAAGCCACTTCACCGCACACTTTACGGGAGTGAAGCGGGACGTTAATTGAAACACCGGGGCAGGGGTCTGAAATGCCGACGCGTTTAATCATTATCAATCCGAGAACTATAGGAAAAAAAAGGAGACAAAGCGGCCTGTGCATCACAACGTATACATGTGTGTACCTGTGTGTGTTTGTAACCCTTAATAACGTTAATTGCCGTACGGGCTATTGTTCCTAAACCCGAAACCATATGTCCGCGTCAAAGAAGGGCTGATGCGGCGCTTCGTTTTTCTGATCAAACCCCGCCAATTATCGTCGCTGCGGGGTAGGCGTAGTTTGGGACGCGTGACACCCCTAACGTTCGAGGTTTCTGTTGGCCTGGCATGTGGCTCCGAGCAAGAAAATACACAGATTACCGCGACGTGTTCCAGTAACGTGCCGATTAATGACTGGACCACGTGCCGCGCGCGGCAGACAAAGGGTAGAATTGTTTTATCCGACTATCGATTCGACACCCCTTGAACACGATGTAGCTATTCCAATGTCGGTCCATGGTGCTTGTATCGCGTGGAATGGAATTAATAATAAATAGCGAGATAACGAGCGTTAATCGCGATAATCTCGATGGAACGTAAAAAGAGGTGAAATTACGAGAATAGCTCGGATCGTGCGACAACGGAGAGAGTGAGATTGTTTCGAGGCTCGAGCTTTCATCAACGTTTTTTATAACGTTGATTTTATCAACGACCGTTTCAGTAACAAAGTTTAGCCAGCAGTCAGACTGCGGATTTTTATATGGAAATTCATATTTGCGCGTGATTGAAAAAAATGGAAGCTGGAAAATAGGAAATTACTTTACGTATCGGGTATCGTGGAAAACGCCGCGCTTTGGATGTTTTGCATACTTTTTCTGATCACGCGCGTGTTGAGCAATTTTTCTAAAAAATCCACAGATTGAAGGGGCAGTACATATTACGGTACAGCTTGCGTTACATCTGAAATTGAAATAGCTGTACAGACTCGAGTATAACGCGAAGCTGCTATCCCACTCCACGTTGCGTACATCTCGCACAACGTTCTACGAGAAAGTATTAAAACGTGTCCAAAGTTATTTCCAAACTGCACGTTAAACGAACAGAACGGAATTCTCAGCGCGGCCCCGACATTCCCAACGGTTTTCCAGGTTCTCGCTCACGTGTTGTTCTCCGTTCTCTGAAACGGCACCAACGACACACAATCGACTCTGCGGTCGTGCTTCTCACCCTTTTCGATCGTTCCTCCCCATTGTCGCGGTCGGTGGACTCGCTTTATTGTATCTTTTTTCCTTCAGAGGCGCATCGATACACTGCGGATAGCCGGGGCGGCGATCGTGTGTCTCGAAGCTTTGTGCAGGCCCGTGAGCTACCAAGGAGACCACCACCGCCGGCTGCAATCTCTTTTTTAACTCACCCCGGCTTCTCGACCCGGTTCAAAGCTAACGATTACACGCCAGTTAACGATCCCTTGTACGCGAACCTTCGTTCATACTCCTTACCTTCCAGTATCCTTTTACTGTCTATTTTCTTTCCTTTTGCACGAAGGCCACTCGACACACTCTCTTTCTCCCCTCTCTCTTTCTCCCCGTCTGTCTATCGATCGATCGATCGTCCAGTAATCGTGTGTAGCGTGTTGTTTAGCGGTCGACTTGCTCGCCAATGTGTAGTTTAGAAACTCGTACAGCCTATAAAGTTGGAAATTTTCGAGCTGGAGGGGAAGTTGGTGCCTCGTGCTGGGGCCCATCGTCGGTGGAAATTGTCGCATAAGTGAGTTTTACTCTTTGTTGAAGCACGCGTCGAAGATTGTGTCCACAAGTTTGCCAATACTCTCTGTGTTGATGTTAAACTCGCGGAGGTAGAAAGTTCGCCGATTGAAGATTTTGGAAAAGCTCGATTTTGTCCGACCTAGTTTTTCTTTTCTTTTTTCGTGTTATTTTAATTAAAAAAAAAAAAAAAAAAAAAACTAAACTGCACGACTTGCACGATTCCATTACAGTTCGTCTCACTGAAAGCCTCAGAAGTAACTGTTTGACTTTTTTTCCATAAAATTTTATTGATACGCAAACATTCGAATCGACACAAAACAAATTACAGGCGCGATCGCTCAGTACTAGACAACGCCACTCCCACTCGAGGTCTACCCCACGCCCCCTCGCGAATCACGTGACCCAAAATCGACCAATCGCTAATTTTCGTTGCATTGGCGTTGCACCCGAAGAATTAAAATCACTTTCAGTGATAATATGATAACATTCCGTCTGAGATGTCTCAATTAACATCTGGATAATTAAATCCACTTTTACAAAATCCTCTGCGCGAAATTTATGGCCCAGGTCTAAAGATATATGTATAAAACGTGACACCGAGTCTTCAAAGCTGTATATCGACACTACAAGGATTTTACCCTCCGTGTTCTCTTATCGAAGATACTTAATCTGCGTTTCTATGACATAGAGAGAGAGAGAGAGAGAGAGAGAGAGAGAGAGATAGAGAGAATGGAGGAAGAAGAGAGGGGTTCCATTGAACACGTCGATACGAACCCCCGCGTTGAAAGGGGCCTGCTAGGGGGTGCTAGGTTTACGGAGAAGGGATCGATAGTTTTCCTAGGAACGGTAAATACGGCACGTTAATCCCGTGTTTACAGTTCGCTCTCCCATTTATCTGCTCTCCTACGTGCGCAGTTTCTCCTCCTCAACGCGAATGAAACTATAATTCGAAACGCAACCATCGGCCGATCGTAAAGCTTGTTTCTCGTGAGGATCGGGGAGGCGCCGAGCAGCGGAAGCGATATCTCTAGTTATTACCGCCGTTAAGGAGCGCAGGAAATGGCGCGAAAACGTTTGCGCAAACCCCCAACTGTAACAAAAGCACGTCGAGCGTTTTTTTCTAACGAACTTTCTTCGTCGAGACGAGTTGCCCCGCAGGTTTTTTCCACGACGTTTTCTCGCGAGTGAAATTCGCGGCGAAAGGAGCGAGACGACAGAGGACGAGTAGATTGCTCGAGCGGAAGAGGAGAGGATACTCGAAGAGAGACGAGAGAAAGAGAAAGAGGGAGAGAGAGAGAGCGATGCGTTTTACGAGTGGCAAGAATGAAATATGCCGGGCACACCGAGCCCCACGGCCTTTGCTTTCAAATTATTGTATAATTGTATATTGCGGCGGAACAAAGTTGGACGGAGACGTCCGCGACGTAATAACAGGAGCGAGCGTTTACGTATAAAAAGCCTGGCTGGCGTTCTCTCTTTCGTTGCTATATCCTCTCTTCTCCTGTCTTGTCTCGTAGACTTTCTCGTTTTTCCCTCTCTCGCAGAGAAAGAGAGAGTGAGAGAGAGCAACTTGCCGCCAGTGTTCGTTTCTCTCTGCCCGGTTTCGCAGACCCAAGAAGAGGAGGATACCATCCAGGTTTTTGCCCTGACGGAACGAAGAAACAGCAAACTTGAACGCGAACGCGCACCCGAGGACAACAACGATTTATGAATTCTTGCCATCGGACAGCCTCGAATCTTAACTATTCCGCTGTTAGTGCTTTACGCGAGTCGGAAACGCGATGAAAAGCGGCCTCGTGATTTACCATCGTGAAAGAAAGGCGAGTCTCGCTTCTTCGGCGACGCAAGTTTTCTCTTTCAGTCGAGCGTGCTTCTGTTCCGATTGTTTTCTTTTTCTGTTTCTTTTTCTTTCTTTTCCTTTTTCACCCCCCTCTGTCCCTCTCGCGATCTCTCTATTAAATGATTTTCTTCGGGAGAAAGAGATTCCCCCGCGATGAAATACCGTTCGAGCGATTTCAATGGGGGATTGTCGCTGGTCTCTTCGATCGACGCGCAACTACCTCGTTGAATTCGTATTTTCGCAGTCGACGTTCGAGAGACGTTTCTATTTTCCGATCTGACGGTTCGAGAATCGATCGGCAAACGCGAAAACACCCTGAATAAAATGTTAATATCATTTCATGTATCATATACCTTTATGCAGCACGTCCTTTTGTAGTAACTTCTAAATACAATTATGTATTTCGTTCGTCTATCTAGAGACAGATCAAATTACTGTCTCCTTAGAAACAGAAAAAAATGTATTAGAGACATTTTTCAAATGACGAGTAGTTTCAGAAATAACTGCATTTATAGTTTAAAATATTATCACTGAAAGTGATTTTAGCGGGGGTAACCCAGAAAATGCAACGAAAATTAGCGATTGGTTGATTTGGGTCACGTGATTCGCAAGGGGGCGTGGAGTAGACCTCGAGTAGGAGTGGCGTTGTCTGGGCGATCGCGCCTGTAATTTGTTTTCTATCGATTCAAATGTTTACGTATCGATAAAATTTTATGGCAAATTTCCTAGTCAGAACAGTTGCTTCTGGGCCTTTTTCCCAAGTCGTGCAGTTTTTTGTATATTTAATATATATATGTATACAAAATGTTGCGATAGTCAAAACTGTAAAAGAACAATACTCCGAAGGGAAAGGAACATATCGATCAGTTTCTCACCGTTGATTGTTTCTAATGTACCGATATCACCGGAGCAACACGACAGCGATCCCAGGGAGTTTTTCAGTCGGAGTCGATGAAGACGTCAAATACCTTCCAAAAATGTCCTGGACGTTTAGTGATAGACAGACCGTACCCTCGTGTGGTACAGGCTTTCCTCTCCTGTCGTACAACCGACGATACGACGCTCCTTTCTCTCTCTTTCCCCTTTCACTCTTCTTCGTGCCTCCTCGCACAGCGTTATCGACACCTTCCCACGTAGCTACGTCACAGCGCCTCTCTCTCGTCGCTCTACATAGGCATTCGAGTTCTATGCAACAGAGAGAAACGAGATATCGTTGACGAGATATCGCTGGTCGACCGGTGGTAGCCAGTGTTAGATATCGTAATGGGGGATACGCGTTACACGCGAGAGAGCCGGCGAGCGTGAGCGAACATTGTCGGAACAGCCTCGATATCTCCCGGCCTTTATCCACGGCCTCCACTTTGCCTCTACTTTCGTCGTAACATTGGTACGTTTCGAAGCCTTCTCGGAATTTTTCTCGGACAAAAATTTTCCTTAACCGCTCTGTGAATTTAACGAGCCCCCCCCGAGCAAACGACGACTGCGTTGTTCTTTGACACCGAAAGGATCCGACGGGGGGTCTCTCTTTCTCTTGGTTCGTTTTGGGTCTCGAAGGGAGGACTGGCACCGATCGATGCTGCCCCTTTGTAATTGACCTTTGTACGGATTTGCCGGACGATCCGAAGCAAAATTACACCGGCATCGAGAAGCTGCGGCTGGCCGGAGTTCTATCTCGGCTTGGCGACTCAGCGTTTTTAATGGAAAATTCCCCGGGCCGGAGGGAAACGATGTTTTCGAATCGATTTCACGAGCAAAATGGTTTTAAGTGATGGGATTAAGGGACGAGCGCGCTGGTCAGAAGGCCACGTTAAAGGTTAACAATATCGAAATTAATAGTTCCTTCCATTGCGATGTATTTTCTTTCTTTTTCTTTTCTTTTTTTTTTTTCTTCTTTTTAACACGTACGTGTACATCGGAAGATCAAACCTGCCGTTTGTTCGAAATATCTTGTTTCATTTCGGGGACGAGTGGTTACATTGTATATTTATTACAGAGTTTACGTGCCATTTAATCAAATCTAAGTGTATTAAATTTCGCGTTGTATGGAACCACACCAATTCAATACTGCGAAAATGAACTGTCAAATTTGACGAAACGAAATGTTCCATTGGAAAATAAATACAGCCGTTTAACCGTAGAACTACCAAAGATCGAAATGATTCGTGATTTTATAGATAGAAAACGTTGCGTTTTCGGAGATTTAAACGATTCTTCGTAAAGTGTATAAATAGAAGCTTGTGTAATTTATCGTATCACGTCGTTCTTCCGTCCTTTGGCTTTAATGCCTTTTCTAATAAAATCTTAAAATAAGACATTGACTTTCAATTCAGAAAAATAACACGCATTTCCGCGAAGGACTACGACGTTGGTATCCAAGCAGAAATCCGATTTACGTTTCTGTATGTCGAGATGATCACGCGATTGTACGCTGGGAAGGGAGAGGGAAAATCGAATGAATCGCCACGAAATTAAATTGCAATCTGCGGAGAGAATCGAGAGACTTCCTCCAGATTTGTCTAATACGAGCCATTCACTTAATTAACGCGGAGACCCTTTTTCATTCGCGGTAATGCGCGCTCGAGTGGAAAAAAAAGGAAGAAAACAGAAAACAGGAAAAAAGAGAGCTCTCCTAGCACGGTAGTCGTCGTATTGTGTTTGCCCTCATTTGCGAATAAATCCTGATTAGAGTGGAACCGTATCGTGGCTCTGAATCGAGCTGCAATCCTTTTCTCCCCTTCCCCTTTCTCCGCCATCTCTCTCTCTCTCTCTCTCTCTCTCTCTCTCTTTCTCTCTCTCTTCTCTTCGTCTCTTTATTCGCCTTCGTTCGAGCGATACATCGCTCAGGGCGGAATTTTTCTTTGCAACTTTTCAAAAGAAGTGAATTCCAGTGCTCGCGCGAACACAGCCGAGAACGAATCTCGGTGTCTCGGATTTTCAGTGAGTCGGTCTTCTTCTTTTCATTTCTTTTCTTTTCTTTTTTTCTTCTCTCCGCGCGGGGAGGAGGCGCAGGGAAACGGTCTTTGGGCGGGAGCAAACATTTTGGAGCGGCGCCAGGAAACGGTCCTCGCCTCTCTTCGTCAACCGGGAGGACCGTGAAAAGTCGGGCCGAAGAATCTTCGCGGCTCCAAAAATAATGCCTGGTAATTCGCCGAGCGATGATAATGCCGGGCCGGCTCGGCTCGATTGTGCGTTCGAGCCGGCTCTGAACGGTTAAATCGAGATCAGCTGGAAAAATCCTTTCGACCCGGAGATTCGTTCTCCGCGGTGCGGTCGCATTTTCTTCCCTCCCTTTTCTTTTTCCTTCTTCTTTCTTAGAGAAGGTGCTGCTCGAAAGGCGCGTGTTCGTTTCGTGGAATTTTTTTAAATTCGGGTCAAACGGCGCGATTAAACTGCATTCTCTCTCCTCTTCTTAATTTTTTCCAAAGAGGCGAGCGTGCAATTGGTCTCCGGCCCTCTGTACGTATAATTCCGCACCTATGGCCTCTCTTTTCTTTGAACGAATGATCGCGCGAGAATTTTCCTTGGATTCCTCGTTTCGACGATTTCAACGCGACGCAACACGTGTTCATCGCGGAGACGAGTATAATTAGGATGCAAATTGGGTTACGTGGAGATGCTTATCAACACGTTTGCACGCTTCCCTTGCGATGTTGCGAAGAAATTAAGATCCGCTGATGAGGACGCTCGTAAAATTATAAATTCACCGGTAAGAGTTTCTTTGGAGAACACAGCTCGAACAACGCTCAACACGTGTCATCAACATTGCCAGACGTCGCAAGTTCGTACGAAAGCTTCTCACGGGTTTCGTTAACATCGATTCGATTTCGCCACGGCGGTTGCAGTTCTTACGCGGTCAGGCTGGTTCGGTTCGGACCCGGAGCAAACACACAGCTCGCGAACGAGCGTAAACCGACGCGGGGCTGATGTTCTCCGCGGATGATCGCGGATAGTAGGTCGAATCGTGCCAAAATTCGACTGTTTGTCCCGGAGCTGGCTCTTCCTTTTTTTTCTTTTTTTCTTTTTTTCTTTTTTTTTTTTTTTGTTGGCCTGGCGCACAGGAGCGAAGAGAGATTGACCATACAAAACCCCGTCGATAGGTCGAGAATCGTTTCGAACAGCATTTATCGAGATTGGCCCTGGGCGTTTGAACAATTCGCCGGTATCGGAGGCGAGTGGCGGCTAGATGCTGTCGGATTTTCGAAAATCTCGAAAAGCTTGCCGAGCATACGATCGGTAGCGCGATAAATATACCCACTCGTGCGTGTATAACGTATGCGCGAATTTTGTATTCGCTACGCGCGGCCACGCCGCGATCGTCTCTCTCTCTCTCTCTCCCTCTGTATTTCGCCCTCCCTTGCTCGGCCTTCCATCTCTTCCTCGCGCTGTTAGCAGCGTATTTCGATTGCGTTACCTTCTCCGCGTCATTGACCCCTCCTGTTTGCAGGGGGAAATTCGTGCACGCCGGACACGCTCCCCGCGGGCCGATTTTTATTTCCTAGGGACTTTTTCTTTACGCGTTCGATCGTACTTCCTAGCAATTTCTTTTTTCCGTTGGCCTCTCATTTTCTCTCTTGGCCAAAGGCCGTTACGATTGTTTCAGCCGAGGAACGTACCTACGTGTGTGGATCGTTTACATTCCTCGCGTACACGCTGTTTTTTTCTTTTTTCTTTTTTTTATCCAAGCAGAAGGAGTTTTTTTCGCGAGTAAAACGAGAATTCGTAGCTTTCCTCCTAGAACGGATATACTCGCGATATTTTGGTCCGAGAAGAAACGATTCTTCGACTATTTTGTTGGAGCTATGTACCTTTCTCGGTATTATCGCGGTATCGTCGTAAGTTGAAAATTCGCATTTCTTTAAATACTATCATATATGGATTATCTTTCCATATATATAATACGTCGATACGTCGTGAAACCTACTTTCACTCGTCTGGTTATCGCCACTTTTCTGTCTCTCTCCGATAAGCCCGACGAATCGCAATCACGCGCGAAAGAGGAAAGTCGCTGTCCCGTCGTGTCGTTTCGATCACCACGGCAACGGGTTCGTTCGCGACAGAGATTGTGGATAGGAAGAAGTCAAGTATCGCGCCAGCGTTATACGCACGTTGGAAACGCTACCGATTGAGCTATCCATTGCGACTCGCGCAGGCAGAAGCGCCTCGTTCCACGCAACTCGTTTCGCCCAGCGAAACTTTCAACAAAGAAACTCGCGATCACCGCGCTGCTTCTCCCTTCTTTCTTCTCTTCAACAACGTGGTCTCGCGTGGCGTCTTCGTCGAGCAACAAGATTGTACGAGGAAATCACTCGCGTCTCGACTCGCTGTAACAGTTCTCTCGATAGCATCGACCGGAAGCGGCCGCGCTCGCGTGCCGTGCCACACTTCGATAGTTGCGTACTTTGCAAATATGTAGAGGCACGGAAAGTTCTTTTTTTTTTTTTTTTCTTCCTCTCCATCCCTTCTCCTCTTTTCTACGCCCGGCGAGAGGCTACGCTAGTTCCCTACGTAGCTCCGTGAACCGTGAGCGTTTCGGGAATTGTTACGAATTTCAGGCTT
>KQ435749.1:780472-791665 GCA_001276565.1 Melipona quadrifasciata
GAAACGCCCTGTATCACAGCACCTTGCACCTCGTTCGAAACAAAGTCAAACCGATTCCATTTAACACGGCTAAAACACCCAGCAGCCGGTTTAATCGCAGCTTTATCTCCCATCCGCTACACGCGGTATATATCAGGGTAGCTTTTAACTTTTTCGCGAGAGGATACCACCGAGGGGAGGGCCCATCGGTGCCCGCCGAGCGTTTCTCTAGCTTTAGATTCCATAGATTCACCGGGGTCAACAGAACGTGAATTCTCACGGCGATCGATTACGCTTAGCCTGCCTCGAAATCCCTCTGAAATGCGATCTGGGAATCGTGCAGAGACTCCTCTGGTTCACCGCGAAAGAGGAAAGTCCTGACGAAGGACTCCTTCGGGAATATTCGTCCGCCACGCCACGATTACCACCGCACGGATACGTGCACCCTTTCTCCTCTCTGTTTCCGCAAGTCTGCACCACAAATCGGCGCGGCGATCGAAAACCTCGACGATACTGTTACGCGCATCGTAGTATGCAGGTGTCTGGCTGCTAGGTGAGACGAGATCGCGCAACGCCAGGGATCTCGTTATATATCGAATAAAATAAATAACTGCACGACCTGTACTCCAATACGATTCGTCTCCTAGAAGTAACTGTTCCGACTAGGAATAAAATTTTATTGATACGCAAACATTTGAATCGATACAAAACAAATTACAGGCGCGATCGCTCAGTAGAACTATCAGCCAACGCCACTCCTACTCGAGCTCTACGCCACGCCCCCTCGCGAATCACGTGACCCAAATCAACCAATCGCTAATTTTCGTTGCATCAGCGTTGCACCCAAAGAGGCCCGATTTTCTGGGTTACCCTCGCTAAAATCACTTTCAATGACAAAATAGCCACCCCCCGTCCTTCCCTTGCCACGGAATTAATGCCAAGGAACTCGTTTGCGCGGTGATAACAGGCTGGCACCTTAACCTTGCCGTGTAATTTCCTGTAGAGCTATTATCAAGGCGTGTTAAGCGTGAACACGCGTATCGACGCGTTAACGAACCCGATTCCAATGGTCTTTAGCTGGCGGGTCGATGTGCTCGCGCGGTCGCGCGCGTATCTCCCGAGATTTGCATCATCATTGCGTCATTAGCGCGTATTCGTCGTCGGAGGTCGAAGTGTGCACGGTGTCGATGCGTCGCGCGATAATTGTATCGACGCTATCAGAGAGATTCCCTCGTGAGTCGCCTGCCTCTCTCTCTGTCTCTCTGTGCTCAGTTGCTTCTCCGCGCCAAATCGTTCTCGAACATCGCGTGCCAGATGCGCGTTTCCACAGACATGGGCCTTTCGCGGAGGAACCGAATTTTCTCAGAGAGAGAGAGAGAGGGGTCTGGCAGCGGTGGTAAAAATCAGCAGAATGTGAACGTATCGAACGAAAGCGGGGTATAGGTTCGACTGCGAGGGGCGAGGACATGGAAAGAGAGAGAAAGCAGGACAACGGCGCCACGGGAGACGCCGGGAGGTTAGAGTTAGGTACTCGCGGATGGAGCACAGTTCACCGAACAGCGTTTGTTCTTTCCGGGTCGCTGGACCGTGCAATCTTTTCGCAAATCCAGGTTACTGCGGAACTATCGGCTCGTCCTGTCGGTTGGTCAACCTTCTGCCGTAGTCAACAAGTATGTATATCTCGTTCCATCGACGAGTCGGTGCCATTTTTCGCCCATTTTTCACCCGGTTCACGAATCTCTGCCCGCTAGAGAGAATTCCGACACGCGATCCCGCCATCCCGCGACGTTCCTTTCTTCGCTCGGTTGGCACGCAACGATTGCTACGAAACGCTCGAAAGTTATTGGGCATTTTTATCGCGTCGATGGTGTCTCGGAGCTGTTGCCTCGGTCCGAGGTTTCCAATTGGACGAAAGTTCCGAAGAGGACAGTAAAATACACTTTACGCTTTATGAAGCTCGCATCGAGCGTTTATTTACAACGAAGATAATTTCATAGTTTCAAATGAAGCTTCTCACTGTCTTTCGCTTGACATCAGAAAGAAAAAGAAAAGAAAAATGGGCAAATTGCAATTACTTTTAGATAGTTTGGGCTATTATTTTTAAGAAATTCTTTCAAATCGCACTTCATCTTCGTGCTTTTACGATCGTAACACGCGTAAAGCGAGACTGTAAAGCAGCTGGAGCAACGAAGGCTAATCGGAAGCAGTGTATCGTTGATTAGTGGTTGGTGGGACTCGCGATTCGTTGTTCGTAACGACGTCGATCGTAACAACGTTCACGGTGACTGTTACGTCAGTTGCCGGGATCCACGGTACTTAACGGTGATCGAATTGCTTCGACTCTGCTTAGTTACGTAAACTCTCAGCAACTAGCGAATCGAGGCTCCTCGTCTATTCATTGTCCGTCTTACAGATATGCCTTGGGTTACTCTCGCAGTAGATCAACGGACCCATAGACCGGGCGGTAGATTAGTCCACGTCGGTCGTGCATACGCGCCGGCAACGTTACGGTCATTAATTTCATTAATTAAGGCAACGCTGTCCTCCAACGTTGCTCGCAACGATGCGCTGACTGCTTGCAAATTCGACGAAGATTTTATACACGGGAGCCGGTCAACCGAGAGCGATCGCTCTCGACCCGAGCTGAATTTATTGGCTGCAACAATGTTAATTAAATCAATGGCGCGACTTGGTTGCGTGCAGGTGTACATCGGCACGGAATTACGATAAAAATGTCAACGGTCAGTTGCGAAAGGGACGCGGTGATACATTTCTTTTTCGGGGGGTTGGGAAAAAATATAGGAACTCGTTTCGCGTAAATCTAAAGTTGCGTAAATGGCAAAACACATTCGGTTTGCGATCCAAGGAACGAGATTCGTACAGACGAATTCCAACTTTTCTCAAATTTGATGAAATCCAGATCCCTGTAGGTGCCTGCCTATATATCGAGATCGCGGTGTTGAAAGAGACGGGATACGAGTCAATTGGTCGATCCACGTATACCGATTTTACGCATATTTGTGCCTCTCGAACTGCTGATCGTAGGTTTGGTCATCGCTTTCGCGATTAATCGAATCATTTGCCATTCGAAACAATTCGACAATCCATAATTGACGTTTCGCACACTTTCATCTATCAGCCGTATTACATATCCCCCCAACGTACACAGCATATCTCTCTCTCTCTCTCTCTCTCTCTCTCTCTGTCAGCCGTTGCAACGAAGCAAACGATGCTCCACTGAAAAGAGAGAAAGAGAGATAAAGAGAGGAAAAGCAGGAAAAGACACGAACAAGGATTTTTCTGCAACGACGTTGACCAAACAGTCCAATGCGCGGAAACAGAGCATCCACGGGATATTCTCATTTTACCGGTTTATGTAGTAAATAAAACTTTATACCGATCTCCCGTTGTTGCGTTTACTCTCGTTGTTGCGTTTCAATCCCCCTGCTCTCTCGCCTCCTCTAACCTCTCTCCTCCTCCCTGGCTTTTGTTCCTTTCGTTGTTTTCGTCTTCTTTTTTCTTTTTTTTCACTGTCTCTCTTTTTCTCTCTCTCTCCCTCTCTCTTTTTTTCTTTTTTTTGTTTCGCTCAATCCTGTACACACAAGGATCTCACTGGCGAGCACATATTGACGTTATTGCGCAAACAGTGCAGCTGCACCGGGTCCGATGAATATATTGTTGATTCCGCGACAATTTATGCGACCGTGCTGCCCGACCACATTTCAATCGCGAATTATTCAGCTCCGGCTGACAAGCACTCCATCAAAGTGCATTCATATAAATAATTACATCGGCCGGCATTATTAAATCATTAATTTCAATTCCATTCGGCCGCGCGCGCGGGCAACAACCTATTAGTTATCGTTCGTCGAGCGGGCCAACGATGAAATTCCGACAATTCGTCATAATCTCGCGCAAATGTTGCCCTCGCGAGGTATTATCGTCTGGATAGTGGATACAGCCGTGTTCGGCTGCTTTGTGCTCGCTCCGCTCCTTCTCTCTCTCTCTCTCTGTTAGATCGCTTAGAAAATTCGTAAAGCGAAAGTGAAACTCTCCACGAAGGATCTGAAAGGAGAAGTGTTTCTCGCGTCGGCGAGCGTAGTTTGGGAAAATCTTTGTAGAAATTTGATGTCTCGTTGGAAATTGAAATTTCGAACTTTATTTTTCAAAAAAGTTCTGTTCGTGCTGATACATGTCGTATGAAAAATACCAGTTTCTGTGAAATTTTTAAAAAGTGTTGCAAGTACTCTTGAGTAAATATTTAGTGGAACAAGTGTGATGAAAGTTCCACGGAAGCAGGTTACTTTGGGACGTTTAATTAAAAATACATTTTTATATCGGAGTATTATTCATCGAATAGTATTCAGTGTCAATATTCGCGACAAATATCGGGAACTTTTTTAATCTCGGTGAACGAATTATTCTCCGGCAGGAAAATGTTCAATTTATATTTTGTAGGTTTTGTTCGGTCTGAAACTTTTATTTCTAGAAACGTTTGTCTGTCCTCGTCGGACTATTTTTCGAAGAAATTCCACGCTACAACTTTCTCAACTTCTTCGACTCAACTGTTTCAACTAAAAAAATCTTGAATTTTACATTTTGAATTTTGAATTGAAATATATAGCGTTTGGCAGCGTCTTGACGAGATAGAAGAAGCCACGGGACACGGTATTGATTTTTAATTACGACAGCTTGTCCCATTCGTCATTTAGGTGGTTTTTTTTTTTTTCGAATTCGATAGGTTCTACGCCTGAATATTTATGGCGATTCAACAAAAGCATCGCGCAATAAATATAAATATTCATACCATTCAAGAAACGTAGGTAGTGGGCTTTCGGTTGCTTGTCACCGCGAGCTCTCGCGATGGACCATTGGAAAAATTGGTGGAATTTTCCCTCTCTTCCTTTTCTCTTTGGCTTTTCCTTTTCTGTTTCAAACATGCTAAAAATTTCTTCGCAGCGGGAATGAAACACGGCGGCGTTAGTGTCTGAAGTGCGACGGGATTTTTGTTATTTCGATTTCATTGTTTCGCGTTTTATCTTGCGCGTCTGCTCGGCGAGAGAGTTTATCTGATTTAGTGTTAAAAGCTTTTCGAATCTCAGTCTGATTCGCTATCAAATCCAACGGCTATTGTGTACGCGTTCGTACGTTCCAAACCATTTATCATTCCACTTAAAATATCACAGCTTTGAAACCACTTTATACCGTACCGTACAGAACATCGTGTCGATCACTCCGCCCGACAGGAACAATAATGCCTCGAAATTTTGCCTCTCGTCGCAGGCTCCGGTTCGATTAGTACTTTTGGAATTGTCAGGTATCATTCGTATGATCTTCGCTGCAACGATGTTTCCCTCGATTAACTTATTTTCTGTTTTCGAAACAACGTTTTGTGTTTTTAACACGCTGCACTTGAAATCGCGTGACGTCGAGGAATTTTCGATCAATATCACTGCGTACGCGCCACGACGGATGTTATTCCTGGGCAAGATTTTTATTTCAGACTCTCAGACAGTGAAGGTTTCGAAGATCCGCTAGATCAAAATTACAATTACCCCGGCACGTTTCAAAAGTTCCAGTCAGATCTCAGAGAGAGAGAGAGAGTTGAAAATTACAAGGAACAATGAGAGAGTAATTGGAGCCACTAAACTCTTCGATGAATTTCAAAGTGTTGAGAATTTAATATCCAAGGTTGAGAGACACGTACCGAGTGTCCAGGATCTGGAAGAATTCTAATGAACTTTCAACGCGGCAAGTTAGGTACGAGCCTGTATATCACTCAATAAGTCTCCGGTATGACACTGTTGACAGACCCATGTGATTTCTGGATAGTAGCATCCTTCGAACGATACACGTCAAAATTTCGTGACATTCTGATAACTAGTTTACAGGTTACAGTGGTTTTAGTGACCCCAGTTTTGTAATTTTCGAAACAATGGATAAAAAGGTATTTCGTGCGTTGATTAAACATTGTTTTTTGATGGAGAAAAATATTGTTGAAGCCAAACAGTAGCTTGATAAGCGTTATGGAGACTCTGCACCAGGGAAATCAACTATTATCGACTGGTACGCTGAATTTAAACGCGGTCGTACAAACACCGATGATGCTGAACGCTCTGGTCGCCCAAAAGTTGTTCCGGAAAACATAAAAAAAGTCCACGAAATAGTTTTGAAAGACCGTAAAGTGAAGTTGCGTGAGATAGCTGACACCTTAGAGATATCAGAAGGCAACGTGTTTACAATTTTACACGAAAATTTGAGCATGCGTAAGTTGCTTTCGAAGTGGGTGCCCCGTTTGCTCACACCGGACCAAACACAACAACACGTCGACGATTCAGAGCGCTGTTTGGAGCTGTTCAAGCGAGATGAAAAGGATTTCTTGCAACGCGGTATGTGACAACGGATGAAACATGGATCCACTGCTACACACCTGAATCAAAAAGATCGTCAGCTGAGTGGACAGCAGCCAGTGAAAGTCGTCCAAAGCGACCAAAAACTCAAAAGCCAGCTGGCAAGGTTATGGCATCCGTATTTTGGGACGCGCATGGCATTTTGTTCATCGACTTTCTTGAGCAAGATAAAACTATCAATAGCGAATATTACATGGCATTATGGGATCGATTGAGTGTAGAAATCAAGAGAAAACGGCCTCACATGCAAAAGAAAAAAGTGTTATTCAAAAGTGTCACAAGTCGATGAAAACGATGGTCAAATTGAATGAATTACGTTTCGAATTGCTTCCCCACCCACCGTACTCTCCAGACCTGGCTCCTAGCGACTATTAGTTTTTTGCAGACGTCAAAAAGATGCTCCAGGGTAAGACATTTGGCTCAAATGAAGAAGTGATTGCCTATGAAACTGAGGCCTAGTTTGAAAGCAAGACAAATCGTTCTACAAAAAAGGCATGGAAAAGTTAGAGGAACGTTGGAATGAATGTATCACTCTTGAAGGAGAGTATGTTGACGAATAAAGTCGAATTTCTAAGAAAAAGTTTGTTTTTCTTAGCTAGACCGGAGACTTATTGAGTGATGAGTTATATACATCCAGGATACGTATACGTATGTATATCCAGGGCGATGGCCTGGAGACCATCGAGCTTGAAATTCGGAAGCTGTCTGTGTATCGCGCATTCTATGCACGCGATACCATTTTTGTTGGGTCGAATGGACATGGAATTGTCTGTATCGGGGCGAATTGTTCCGGAGGCCGTCTGTACCGAGTCCAATAGAACCGCGATCGGTCTGTATCGCGCTGCATAGACCGGAGATGTTGTCTTTGTCAAACCGACGGGATCCAAGCTTATGTGTATCTGACGGGTACTTCTCGGGTCATCTGTACAGGATTCGATGGGAGCTCGTGGTCTTCCGTATCGTGCCGAATCGAGCCAGATTTACCTGTATTGAGACGAGCGGAGTGGACAATTGTCCGTTAGAAGTTTATTGAACCAACAGTTGTTGGTTTCGAGGTTTGCGAATCTTCCGAATTCTATGCGCGTCTACCATTCGTCTGAAATATTCCCTGCGTTGCAGATCGTGAGTTCCACGTTGCTCGTGACGTTTCTCAATTGTCAGTTTCTCACAGCGTCGTCATTCAATCACGAGTTCTTTATTGTGCACGTGATACATTTTATATTCCACGTGTCACGTTATATCTTTGAAATTACTCCAAAAATGGATTAACTGTTGAGATCCTGTACTGTGATAACTGCCATGAAAACAACGTTGAAAGAAGGAGATTCGAAACCCATTAATTCAACCGATTAAACAACCTTCGTCGCGGTCTACCAACGAAACCATGAAAATCTCATAACCGCTCGCTACGTCGAATTTAATTATCACTTTCTCCAACACCGGTAGACGCTACGTATACAAGATTCGCCACGTTCGCAGTCAGTAGCATAGAAATTGTTCCGGCTGGGCGAGCACGCACGCGAGGTTCGAAATCTTACGGAATCGTATACGACGACCGATACGTGAGAGAGAGAGAGAGAGAGAGACGAAACTCGCATATTCGATACACGATTACAGAGTACTCGCGGCGCGGGCCAACGCGGGCAACGGACGAGATGAATGGCCGGTTATTTGCAACGGGCCCGGCGGAGGCGTCGGCCGACGATGCGGCTGCACACGCCGTGTAATTAAATATTTGCACTGCCATCGGCGATCGCGCCGCTTGATACCCGAATTGATAGTGTTCCATTTTATACGACGCTTACGCGTTGCCCGCCTGCTGTCCGGTGTCGATAAACACCGGGGGATTGTAGGCCGTTAGCGTGTACCCTTTTGCCGAACTAGCCGCGCTACAAATCGTCGAATTTGCGTTTTTCTTTCTTCCCCATTCTTCCCCCCTCTTTCTCTTTCGTTCCTTTCATTTTAAATACGTGTCCATTCCATTGGTTATCAGCTGGCATATTGTTCTCTCTTTAGATTTTTTGACATTCGACTAGGTTGGGTACAAAGCAAACTATCCTGGACGAGTGTCAAAGACCTTTGCGTCCCTTGGGGTTCGAAGAACCATTCACTGTTGCGGGAAGTGACCAACTCTGGTTGATTGCAGAATAAGCCTGGCACCAATGGCTTCTATTAGATTTAGAAAACTTGGCTCGTCTGAATGATTAAGGTGCTGTGTTTGACAGATGACTAGCCGAATATTGACGATTGGATCTTAGCTGATGTCTGACGGCTGGATCTTGCCTTTATTAAATGTCAAAGTCACTGCGTTTTTATCTGACTGTGTCCCTATGTTTGGAAATTAGAACTCTCTGCTCTTGAGAAGGTGCTGAAGATTAACCCCTTGCGCTAGCATCTGGTTCGCGGACCATAACGAGTGACCAAATCGTGTACAGTAATTTGTCGCTTTCTTTTTGAACTCGTCGGTATAACATCACTGGATAGAAATTATTAAAAAGTAAATATAAATTCGTTGCCTGCAATCAATGTCACACCAATGAAATTAAAAATTTTTCAAACAAACACCAAAAAGATTTATCATCTCGTTATAATTTAACTCAAACTACAAGTGCATTTACTGTGTTTTCGTTGAGTATGTTCGTCATCGTCTAGAAATAATTACGCACGTCAGTGCACATTTTTTCTTGAAATAAAACAAAAGGCTCAAGAGGTTGGGGATATATTTTATTTTGCTTAGGCGTACATAATTTTCCATCGCTACCAAAGTACCGTTTACGCCACGAGTTGTTTGTAATACCTACTGACGCCCGTGCAGCATTGCCGAACGATCGAAATCGCTGGTGTCGAAACTCGATGGAGATTGAAAATTCGAAAACGCGATCGCGTCAAGAAAGGCGGAGAACGAGCCCCGGCGGTGGACGTTTTAAAAAAAAAATCGCGCGGGTGAAACAGCGATGAAAACGCGGCGGCGATGAAATCTCGTTAGAGCGCAAGAACGCGTTGTTTTTGCTGGCTCTCGGTGCAGCGATTCACCGGGCGCACAAAGCCCAATTTGCCTTTGAAAGTCGACGCTTCGCGGCTCGGCTTTTATCGGTGGGAAATTTGGTGGCGCGAGCGTTACACCGTTACGTATTCATCGCTCGGCGCTCGACGCGCGCAGTTTTCAATTTTATTATCTAATTATGCAGAACGCCGTGTGATCCTTTCTTTCGTTACCGATACGTTACCGGAACGTATTAAGCTCGAACGTGTACTACGCAGCGGGGAGGGAGTAATTTCCTCGTTCTCGTCGCGAGTTCGAACTCTAGACTCGGTTCTCTCACGTTTCTCGGAATCGAGCGCGACGCGGAGCGGAGGACGTGCATCGCGCGCGTCGATCTTAACCGTCGAACGTCTACTTAACAGAGCGGAAAAGCCTCTTTGGCTTCGTTTGACGGCTTTCGCGAGAACTGGGCCGCGTAAACAAAAACGACGAAAGAAAAAGAGGCGGTGCTGCGCTGTACGTACACGCGGAGTTTAAATAATTTACACCGTCGAAGCGAAGCATCGGGATTCCCGACCGTGGAGGGAAATATTCCGCGCAGAGGGCTCGTTTCGCTACGGGTAGCTTCGGACGTTGTTTCATTGTCCGCTCGAGAGGAAAACACCCCCGTCGCTTCGTTTCATTTTGCAGCCCGTTAACAGGGAGAGTGTATGCAAATTGGACCGGGCCGATCCGAATCGAAACGGGGCGTGCAATTAAGGATTTCTTCTCGAATACGTAACCAATTCGTCGACAACGGGAGATCGTTTGTTTGTTCTTTCTAGTAGACGCGTACAGCCTACTGCACTGTACTCTACCGCGTCGGGCTCGCTGTTCGCGTTTACCACTGCGATCGCGCACACCCGCGTCATAAGTACTCGTCTCGCTGCGAAACACAGAGGCGATTGCAGTCAATTACGTCGCACCGCGTATCGAGATTTACGTTCGTTACGGAGGAGAGTAGGGTTCTTTTTTTTTTTTTTTTCACTCGAGAAGGGGATTCTTCGCTCGATGGCGCGCGAACGGGGGACCGTTTTAATCTCAACGTTGCGTTCCACGAAGTTTATTCATTATGGATCGGACGCGAGCGAGTAACTCCGAGGCGGAATAAAACACGAGACGAGACGGGCGAATGGTAACTCCGATGATGTGATAGTTGATTTATCTCGATAAACTCCGTTAGTCGCGTCCACGTGAAAATAAAAGACGTTCGAATCCAATATCTGCGAGGGAGAATTTTCGCAGAGAGGTTTTCAGCGACGTTCAAAGTGTCGGCGTGCATCGGACGAGACCGAATCGATAACGAACCTCCTCCTCCCTCGTTCTACTTCATCGACGACCAGAATGCCCTCGCATTCCGTGCGATTACGTATTACAAGAACGATCAATCGCTCGTGAAAATTCGCGGAACGCCCCGGTTCCCGCGGGTCGGTTGAGATCTTCGACGTCGGTCCGATTCCGCTGCAAAGGGAACGTTTGTCTCCCGATCGTTCCTTTTTTCATCGATAATTCAGTTACCGGATTCCGACGAACATTATCTTTCATCGACAGCAAATCGATAGAGAGAAGCTTCTCGCGACTCGCGAATAAATCGAACAGTCAGATCCTTGGGACGTCTGTTGTCATCTGGAACGTTCGGCGTCGAGACTTGGCGACTTCTTCCCGTGTTTTTCGAATCCGCGAACTTCAAAAATGTGAAAACGTCAGGGATCTGAGGAACGTTCGATCGTCGACGGTCTGTCGGATTTTCTTTTTTTTTTTTTTTTTTTTTTTTTTTTTTTT
>KQ435749.1:791690-804955 GCA_001276565.1 Melipona quadrifasciata
GGGGTTTTTGGGTTTTTTTTTTTTTTTTTTTTTTTTATCGTATTTCTGTAGGAAATTGATTCGCTCGACGTTGGAATGGAAACTCGCGTGGATTCTGGAGGGAATTATTATTATTGTCGTACGGCGAGAGACGCGCTTCAAATTTGCCGCGTCTCGCGATGATTAATCTGCAACCGTGCCGGGTAAATTAGTCTTTCGCTGCGTAATCCGGGCCGACTAACTAAGTTGGTGATTTAAAGTCGCGCGATAATCCGTCAACGAATGAAATACGGAACAACGTGCGTCGACGCGATCGCTAATAAATTCAACGATTCGTTCCTGCCGCGAGTTGCTCGCCGCGTTTCTTCGTTGAGATTTTCTCGAATCGAAAGAAACGAGTATAACGAATGGACGTTTGAATTTAACCGTGCTAATCCGTTACAGTTTCAAACAATTCTCCGAGCTTTGCTCCAGAAAACGAGCAAGCGCGTCTCTGATTAAGGTTCCTAACGCAAAACCAGATTCGAGCACCTTTGCACCGCGATATTATCATCTTGTTAAGATGCAATCACCGCGAACCGTGTGTCGTGGAATTACCAGAAGAACGTTTTCAGTACCGACGTTGATTCAAAAGAGTATTTATCAGCGAGAACGCCGCCGTAATTACTGGAATTAAACGAGCGGCACCGAAACCAAATTACCAACGATATCGTCGGCTCTCGCGACGACGCGACGGGAAATTAGTGAAATTATTTTCGAAGAAAGCGGCGAAAATTTTCGGGAATTGCGAGAACGGTGCAATTTCGATTCGCTTAGAAAAGGAGGCGCAAGTGCACCGTGTCGCAGAAGAGGGAAAGAAAGAAAGAAGGGGAAAAGTGTTCGCTGAAGAGGCTTTTATTGTCGCGACGCGAGAAAGCACGGGGTGGGTGTCTCGAGGTGGGTGTTGCTCGTAAGTCGATTCCCACTTCGGAAGCGCAGCTGTTCCAGCAGCAACGAAGCAATTACGAAAGGAAAGGAGCTTTATCGCGAGAATAGCCGTGTTGCGATAATCCGGCTGCGGCGGGCAAGGCCGAATTATCGCGTAGCCAGCCGCGTAAACGGCCGAGTCCCAGGGCATCGGGGCCACCGACGGGCCCTCGTTAATAGGCGTGGGGGCCACTTTCATTTCGAGACTCCGCTAATTAATAGGGATTATAATTGGCAATTAAATGCGCCCGAAACGAGGATACCGTCGGCCGGCGGCCCCCGTTTCGGCGCGTTTCGCGTTCCACGAAATTCCACTCGAGAAACCCGGTGGGAACGATTCGAAAGAAAATTGGCCAACTGTGAGCGGCGCCACGTTCGTCTGACCGACTGTTTGAGCGACTGATTGGCGGAATTGATTGGTTTATGGGAAACCGAACGGTGGGAATTGTTAACGTCTCGTCGGAGATGCCACTCGTTTCGACGCGGATTCGTATTCTTGTTGGTTTTTGGGGAATTT
This sequence comes from Melipona quadrifasciata, assembly GCA_001276565.1. NCBI lineage: Eukaryota > Metazoa > Arthropoda > Insecta > Hymenoptera > Apidae > Melipona > Melipona quadrifasciata. Next base: position 793,153 of record KQ435749.1, read on the forward strand.
AGAGATGAATACTCGGCGACTTGTCTCGCCTTCTGAGTAATTAGTACTTGAATTGGAACGTTCCGCATTCCTGTTACATTATATACTTTGTGCGTATTTTTATATCATATATTCTTAAATACGTGTCGTGTACGTTTTATACTTGTAAGTTTAAGTTGTGTCGATAAATACACGCGAACATTCGTGGCGTGCTAAATCGACAAGCGTGAGTCGAGATCGTAACGTCACTCCTTTAGCAGTGTGTTACGATTTCGCAGAGAACGAAAATAATAAAAGAAAAGAAATTTACAGTTTGCTCCGGCACGAATTTCTTCCATGTTCTGGCTGAACCACTGAATAAAACATTTGGCCGTGGTATTACGAGAGAAGTATGTACAACGTTAACACATTGAAAAGACAAGCAAGTTAGAATGGTTTTCGACGAACCAACGATGTAGATGAACTGCTCTTGCTGAAACCTATTATTTATAATCATAATTATTATTTACGTTACCTGATTGCCAATTTTTCTTTTCTACGTTTTTAACGTTTTGACCTGTACAGAGTTGTCCATTTAAGTGGAGGCAACTTGAATATCCTCTCGAATCGTGACGATGCAAAAAATATTTTTTCCCTATCATGATTGGCATCGAAAAAAGGCTAGTAATTGGTAAGAATATTTATTTCAAGATAATCTTTTTCTTCGAGGACTTTTCAAGGTCATTGATATTTTTTATTGTATCGTGTAGCTAGTAAAAAAGAGAAAAAAATGCGTTGAGGTATGTAAAGAACATGGCCTTGAATATTTTTTAATAGTTTTATCTCTATGGAGATCACAGACAATGGCCAAGACAATCGAGAGCCTTGTAATTATTTATTACATCATCAACGATATGACACTTATGATTTTTATGATATGAATGATATAGCACACAGTTAAAAAGATATTATCTTGGAATAACTCGTTAATATCGCCGCTAGTCTCTAAACGATCCGCTCTCTTGTCCGAGACCTAAGTTTATGCTACTCACGAATCAGAAATAGCGAGCAAAGTTTAAATACGTAAATCGTGTTAAAGTTAGCGGGAACAGATGTCTCAGACTCGGATGAATTCGACTGTGTCACGTTGGGTATAGACGCTCTCTATATAGTCGGCCCTATACGTGTTGGGATTGTTAATTAATACCCTAACTTCTAACGCCTCTAACTTAAATGTAATACTCACGAAGTTACCGGGAAACGTGGGTCAAATATAAATGTCGATGAATGCGATTGGGTCGGAAGACGTCCGGGCGGAGGAAGAGTTTGAACAACTTCATCGAACGGTGTTTTCATGCCGTTTTCACGTCGTCGACAATTCTCCCGAAAACTCTTGGATGCAATTTCGTTCTTCCTTCGACTTCAATTTCAGACGAAAAAAATCTGCCCCAGAAATCTACGCACGGGTTGACGAGTTTCCGGCGCGCGTTAGCACGTCATATGTCGCGTTCGCGCGAAATTGGATGTCAGCGTCAAAAGTTGCGCGCGATATTTCTCGGGAAAAAATAATCTCCATCACCCTTGGTTCGCTCGCGCCTTGAAACGCGGAATTTCGCCGCTCGAGAGCTCGCTCGATCAACGATTTCGTTGTTGCACTCGGCCGACCGTTTCTCTGAGTGCGCGGAATTTTCACGGTGTATCAAGCGCAGAATCGAGAGCGCGACGAAGAGGCGCGTTCTTCCGATTTTGCGGCACGGTCGCGAGCTAAGTAGATCAGCGTTTGACGCACGATGCCAAAGTGAGATAACTCGACAGCGTATTGACGTCGATTGGTAGCATCAATCACGCGGCGTGTTCAACACGCGTGTATCAATCACGGAGCTATCGCTGCGATATTCGTGCCCCGCTGCCGCATGCTCGGGGTCGCGAGCCTTTCCTTTCTTTTCTTTTTTTTCCTTTTTTTTTTCTTCTTCTTCTTTTTCTTTGGTCGACGGAAATGCTATCAATCGAAGATAAAAAAGGACAGAACCCCTGGGTGATCCTCGAGCGCGAAAATAAAATGTCGCCACCATCGACGCAGCTGGCTCATCGCCGCGTATGGAATATGATATCTTGTTCTCGGCGACGCAATCTGTTGAGAGCGACCCAGGCTGCGCGGAGGGTGAGAACGGAGGGTATGTCGAGGATATCGGGCGACACGAGGGTTGGTTGGCTTTGGGAAAAAGAGTATGTGGGAATTGCGCGATCGAATCTTTCGGTTCGAGAGAGATTACGTTGATGTTTCGTCGATTGTTGAATGACGTGCCGGGGGAAGGGGAGGATTGCGTGAAATTCTGAACGACCGTTTAAAACTGTCGTCCCCTACGGAAAGCGATTTTCTGCTGTAGGTTCGTCGAACTTTTCGAAAAACATTTTAAATTTTATGTACGTTTATTACGTTTGTGCAACAGAATTTATTATCTGGCGGAAATTCGGATTTTCGTTGTTATATGTTCCGTTTCTTTTTGCACGGTACTAATTAAATTGCAAACAATTTAAAATTTCGAGTGTAAAACACAAAACGAAGGGGAACAAAAAACTGCACGATTCGTCTCACCGAAAGGCCCAGAAGCAACTGTTCCGACTAGGAAACGAAGACAACTTTTTGCCATAAAAATTTATCAGTATGCAAACGTTTGAATCGATGCAAAACAAATCGCTCAGTACCAGACTACGCCACTCCTACTCGAGGTCTACGCCACACCCCCTCGCAAATCACGTGACGCAAATCAACCAATCGCTAATTTTCGTTGCATTACGCGTTGCACCTGATTTTCTGGGTTACCCCCCCTAAAATAACTTTCAGTGATAAAATCAACGAACATCGAGAGTTAACTTGCACCTCCTGCCCCTTCTTCCCCGATACAGTGGGAGGCTGGTGTATCAGTTACGTTCGCTGGCAGGAAATAAGATAAAAAAAAAAATTCGCAAGCTGAGCCAGCCAGACTGTTCGCCCAGAGGTGCCGCGATGAAAGGGGAGAGAGAGAGAGAGATACAGGAAACGAGGGTGACTGAGATAAGGGCTTGCAAGGGTTACGACCTTGGGGGAGGAAGTCGAGTGGGATTAAAAGACGCGCGCGCGCGCTCGATTCGGCAAGAGCACAGACCTCGAGGACTCGTGGAAAATATCTCGCTAAAGGGTGAAACGCGTCTCAGGTGGGAAAAAACTCGCCATTTGTCGATTCACTCGAGGCAGTCTTCGAGCCGCTTCGACAGACCAGTGTTTGACGTACTCTATCTCCAAGTGTCATTTCGTAGCTCCAGCATACTGCCTTTTTTTTTTCTTTCAATTTGATGCTTCATTTTGGCACAGTTTACGCGATCGTGAGAATACAAGATCGAAAAACAGAAACGAGAAATTGGAATCACGAAAGCCGAAAGTTACATTTGCAAAATGCAAAATTTAGTACCTCCGCTACCGTGCCACTTTTCTGTAAACCAATTAATTATTGTTTCGCTAAATATTCACGGAGTGTTATTAGGTGTCTAATAATTCAATCACCAAAGTATTACAAATTCGATTATACACGAAATGATTAATTATCAAACTGTTGCAACTGTTGCAATTACGCTGTGTTATTATATAACGGACGAATTTCTTTCGATAGCGTATATTTGTATTTCCACAGCAGAAAGATAAAATTCTTCGTCGCTGTAGAAATTGTAAAATACACCATCCTGCGTGGCTCTCATTCGAGAGACTCTTGCAACGAATCTCTCGCTTCGTATCATTCCCGATTGCTCCGCCATTGGTTCACGCTCGCAGTTCCAGCCCCCTCGAGCGGAAGCTCGTTCGGACCGTGGTTGGCGACGACAGGGTCGGAACGATCGCGCGCTGCCGCAAAGGTCAGAAGTTGCGGGCGGAAAGTTGGTCGTTATCGTCGGCTAGCCTTTCACGGAGGTGGAAACGAGGGGGCAGGGGGCCGATTAAGCCTCGCCATTTTCCAATTAACGCCTTAATTAAATCCTCCCGCGGCAGGCGTCTGCGACGTAAGCAGCCGCGCGTCGCGTCGTCTGCTGCTCATCGGCGAAAAGAGACGCGCGCTTAAAATTGGTACGGCGCGGCGTGTTGTAGCTCGACGGGGTTGTAGTAGCTCGCAGTTGGCGTGGCGCGGCGCGGTGCACTGGCACGCCGCAACCAGACCCCGATTGCGCGCTACGTTTCACCGGCTGATCCGTAATTGCGTTCTTGCGCCGCGAAATTGCCGACCTCTCGTCTTTCCTTCCTTCGAGCTCTCGTCGACGTCTCGTCCCGCTGACGAGCTCTTTTACGCCCGATCGAACTGTCGTCGCTCCGGTTGCCGGTGTTCCAGCAATAGCTAAGCGATCGTTCGTCCCGGCGAAACCTTTAATTTCGTCGTTGCGCGTGCCGTTGCGTAGGAAATTTGAAATATTTGTGAGTATATGTAAATAAGTAGGTGGTATTGTTACTTGCTACGTTTCTTTTTTCTTTTTTTCTTTTTTGTGAAAAGATCAGATCTTTCGAGCTGACGAATGTGAATGTAACGAGGAGTGGAATCGGTCAATGTGTCTGACGAGAGGTTAAAACCATACCGATTTCGACCTATGATAGGATTTCAATGTTAGAATTTCAACTGCCGACACTTTGTTCATTCGGTTATAAATTATATTTTAAGTGCAACGATAACTGAATTTAAAATCGTCGTTCATTTGTACGAATTTTGTTGTCGAGCTGATACGATTCGAATGTTGCATTCGACAATTTGTTCCATGAAACAGATTATTTTTCATCGAACGAAATAATGGAACAATACGGGGAAAATACGTAGATGTTGATCGTCTCGCATTGAAAGTTTCCGAACGTCGATTTACAATTCACTGGACAGTTGCCTAAAGGGAAAATTCGCCCCAAAATTTCTTTTTACGCTCCGCGTCTCGCGGCGTCTTTTTACAAGACTTGGATCACTGCCGATCGCCTTGTACGGCGTCCAATGTAAATTCCAACAACCGGTTTGGAATATCCAAGCAACTCGGTCGATCGTGTTCCTCTCGTTTCGCGCAAAGTTTTATCATTTGCGCTGTCGTTGGACCAAAAATTCGTTGGTTTCAACATCGTATCGGTATACACTTTTCTCGTTATCGATGATTTCGTGGAACACCGACGGCGACCATCATCGTTGTCAAACGACAGTTCTCGATTCTATCGCTTCTAACAGAATTGCACCGTTATTTTCGCGTCTGTCGGTTAATTTGATTCCTCGTCGTTGATTGCAAAGAACTAAAAATCGGCTTGAGAACCAAATTAAACGCATCGAACGTTCCTCTTTTCTTCACCTTCCCGGAGATCGCGACGAAAACAAATGTTCCTCCAATCTACACAGTCTGCCGCTCGTTTCACTGACGCGTTGCAACTTGTTGCTACAAGAACGAACGTCGCTTCGGCGCCGAGACGGAACTCAGATGTACAAACTCTGATTACACGGACGTACATGTTCCAGAAGTTCCAGCAGGTCGTCGTTTCAGCAAGGACGTAGCTTTAATCTCTCGTTTTCTTCTTCGTTGGCAGTTGGCCGCGTCTTATCGGCAACAGCAGCATCGGCGTTGTTTCGTTTCCGCGTTTCTAACCTAACCTAACGACGTTCCCTGATTCGGTTCTCGATAATGCACGAAGGCGAATCAGTTAGCCGGTGACTACCGTGACTGCGGTCCTTTGTAACGGAGCTACCAATGGAGGGCATGTCGAATGCTAACCGGAATGGATGATCCAGCCGGTTGGTTTATTTATCAGCCGGGAAACGATCTCTAGTGGATCAATGAAGAAAGCCTGGACAAGAATGAAGAAAGATACGCGGCACGTACGCGCGGCGTGCCAGAGCAGGCGTGTGTGTGTGTGTGCACTTTTCCAGATGGAGCTTCTTTCAGACGATTGACCCGTTAGGGAAAAATATACTGCCGATGATGATGCAGCGACAGGAGGCTGACGTTATCACCGTCAGGATCGGAGTGAACCGTAATTTTCGAGAGACCGGTGTACGGGGATTCTCTGGAATTCAGTGGGAAATCGATACCGGCACACAGTTGTTGAATCTCACGTTGCTCGATCGTTTTCTCGAAACGCGTGCACGCGCCATTTTACCACAAGATCCACGGTCCGGGCGATCCGCCCGTGATCATTTGCAGTGTTAAGTGCTGTGCCTACTTTGTTTACCTTTCTGAAAACCATGTCTTTGTCTAAAACCTGTTTTTAACAAAACTCATTAAAATTACCATTCCATTATTGTATTGTACATACATACTGTTTATATAATAAATATCAGCTACTGTTGTTTTCTGTAATCTTCAATTTTTAATGTACGTGTACTAATTTGCTTCGTTAATCACCAGTGATCGACGCGGCACTTAACGCGTTAATAAAAAACGTTAATGAAAGTATTCTTTTTGCAAAAAATTTTCCACAGATCGAAAATACTGTTACGCACTCAATCTCCCCTAGCGACGAGACATGCTTTTCGCCATTTTCAACTTCTTAGCATACAGGACCTCCATATTTTTCCAATTTGATAACTCAGGCCATTGTTAAGACACGTGTCTCTTCATGCTTCATGCTTGACATCAAACACGATTCTTTAAATAGCCCCTGGCTATTATCTAAAATCCTCTTTCGTACAATTTGATCATGTCAGCAGTCGTTCGGTCGTTCCGAGCGGAGGCAAGAAGTTCTATAACAACAATAATCGTAACGCGTTCTTTAAACGCGACGAACGAAAGAGCGGGACGTTTAATGTACTTAGCTTGATATTCATCGCTTTGACACACTCGCTCGGCCATTATTAATTTAACGCAGCCGCGTTATTGCGTTTGAACGGCGCGTGCCTCGCGAGATCGAGGTGAAAAGAAGAAGAAAAAAAAAAAAAGGGAGAAAACGAGGAGGAACAACGACGTTATCGCGCGGACAGGCGAATGAAGATATCGCGACGCGGTGTGTAACCGGTCCTCGGCGCTTGAAATAACACGCTTGTGACGGTGCTCGTCTAACAAAGTGACAAAACCAGTTATCCCACTTATCCCCCATTCCGCGTCGCCGGTTGTCGCTCCTCAACCGACAAAACCACGACCAATTTTCGACTGATGTCTTGATCAAAAGTCGTGCCGTGCCGTCTTTCAAAACATGAGCGCGTCCTTCGCTTTACGCGTGCTAGGTCGCGGTGAAATTTGTACCGCGTAATAATCAAATGCAAATGCGACGTGCTCATTAATAGCGGAGCCGTTGTAATTCTTGGCAGAATTTAGCAAGTGTCCTCGGCCTGTGGGAATATATGAATTCGCAGCTCGAGCTGGCAACCGTTTACAACGTGCTATGAATAATTTATGAGCGAGTTGCGTCGTATAATGTGTCAAGAGTTTTCTATCGAGAAAACTGCCGTGTGACGTAAGAATATCACCGTCGATCGATATTTATCTCGTGCGACGAACGTGTTAACGAGCTGTTTTTCTGCGATACACCTGTCCTTTTTTCCTTTCCGGTTTTCGTAATATCCTCGTGGTTCGAAGAACGGTAACTTTTCAGTGTATCGCGCAATGATTCTGATCGCGCGTTTGTTTCTTTGTTTCAGGTAAGCTGAGAAATCTGCACTTTGCATATATTCGCTACGTATGTACACTGTACACATGTGAGTAACATTTCCAAGTATTTCAACTGCAACTTGTTAGACTGCGATATTTTTTGTGCACTTGTGGGAAATTTAATAGGATAAATCGGGGAGTGATGACCTGCCTCTTTTTTTTTTTTTGTAATTATTACGTTTTGAACGTAATTGATATTTGAAAAAGAAATATATATTCGTGAAAATAGATACAGATGGAAAATTGAAAATTGGTCATAGATTTACAAAATAAAAGAAATTACGTCTTATCCAAAAGACAATCTCATCTGGATTGTTAGATAAAAAATATATATTTTGAACTCAATTCTTAATTTATTATTCAACCATAGGCCTGTATTACTCGTATTAAATATATTTCTAGGTTTGCTTGAGAGATTCTCTCGTAAAGCTTGCTCCAACAGTTGAAAATACGAGTCAATTTCTATCCTATTCATACAAAGGAACACTTTCTGATTTTCGAACACTAAAATGGCGTTTTAGAAGCAATTTAGCCAATCATATCCAGTTAGTTCTTTCTCCTTATTCCGTTTATGATTTATCCCCAAGTTTTCAACCAAATTAAATGTCAGATTTTAAACACTCACGTGTTGGTGCAAAACTGTACTTTTGCAACTTTTTGATATGAATTTTCAACTTTCTTCTCATTTTCCATACCTATTAATGAAAGTGTTGATTGGCTTTGTTTGAATAATCATTGTTTTTCATTCGTCTCCTCAATGTAGGAACACTCCATTTTGTCACTTTGAGCTGCCTTTACTTGACATTCAACAATCTTTCATTTGTCCAGATTTTCTATAAATTCAGTTGGTATGATTCTCTAAAAGAAATGTTTTCTAATTATTACATAAATACAATCTTGATGATCGACCAATTCTCCCCTAAGAAACTAGGCATATCTAACCCAATATTATGTCATAGTACAGTTATGACTCGTTTGTACTTTTTGTAACATCTCATTGTAGAAATGTAACTATAAGTACTATATTAAAACATTGTGTTCCGAAAAAGTCATTACTTTTGCTAAACTGTCAGTAAATTATAGTTTAAACGATAGGCAGAAAGTTTTCGAGACACATTGCGCGTAACTTGTCTTATTTCTCAAATGTAAGCAAACAAGAAAAACAGTTGTGATACGATGCATCATTGAGAAAAAGAGCTGAAAATTGACATTTGACAGTCTATATATAATAAAATCGAGTCATCTCACTGTGTAATAAATATTCAATGCAAAGTGCATGCTGAAATATTCGACTCTCTATAACGCGCGTTCTGATTTCTTGCGAAGAAGAATCGACTTATTTGTTCTCGCGTGATCTTCAAACAAAGGAACAACGACGTAATTTAAGAAAAAGAAAAAAAAAAAATGAGGAAAACAACAAATTTAACCAACACGTGCAATTTCGAGCAAATTCCGGGAACACCACCGCAAGAAATTGAAGTATATCTCACGGTTGAAATTCCTCCTCGAAGCGTGTAAACGACGCCCTTAAACGGCACGAGGAGCGAGGAGGAATCGAAGCGGAGCCACGTAGCTCTCGCGGCGGCGGGAATTTACAGTTGCGGAGGGATGGCCGGCGCGAGGAGAGACGATCGCCCGTGGCCACGTTCGACAATGGTCGGTCGGTGAGTACCGGTCAGACCGGCTCTCTCGGAGCTCTCCGCTTACGGGAGGTCTGAGCGCGCGCGAGCAGCGCACACTGGACTCTCTTGTTCGTCTTTTATTTCCCCTGTCGTTGCCGCTGGGCTGCTCGCCGCTCGCCGCGATGGAAACGAGAGACGAGAGAACAAAGAAACCTCGACTGCTCGACTCTCTCTTTTTCCAAGTTCCACGGCCCTGCGCGTCGTCAGCGGAAACCGGCGAAAAAGAAAAGGAAGAGAGAAAAAAAAGAAAAAAAAGATCGAGTCGACGTCGAACCCTGTAAATGTCTAATCGCGGAATTCCGCCAGCGCCGGCAATTCCATCCGGCAGGCTCCTCCTGAGAGAGCGTTCGATCGCGAAACTGGGACAGGAGTGTTCGTTCCACTTGCAACGTCGGAGGCGAGCACCAACAACCGGGATTGTCGCGATGCTCCCACGAGTGCATCTCGCTCCGCGCGTTCCAAAGCCGGAGCGAAGATTTCGCCAAGTGTCGAATCGATCGGGATTGCGGTCGAGTTTCGAACTCGACCACCCTCTTCGCGCGCGTTTTCCGGCTCTCCGTGTTTCTCAATTAGTTTTCCCGCGGAGCGAGAGGACCAATCGAGCAACGATACATTTTCTATTGGGGAAGTTTTCGTTTTTGGATGAACAAACAAAGAAGGTAACACTGGAAAACGATCAACGTAGGTTTAGGTTAGGTTAGGTTTGGGCAATCGATTCAAACGGTCAACGAGCCTTGAAACGTTGCAAATTTATGAAAACTTGGCAAAAAATAAATTTGAGAACGAATTATCCGATAAAATTAACATTGACAAACGAAACAATGAAGTCGGACTTGCAAATATTTCAAGTAACGAGGGCAACGAGTTTGCGCCAATTAAACGGAAATGGTTGATTGTTTTGAATTAAAATTTACTCCTGTAAATTTGAAGTATCATTATTATTTTTCGTTAACCTGTGTCAAATAAATGTGTATTTCTCTAACAAATGTCGGAAGCTTTTCTTTCCAATATTTTTCTTTTGTACCGATAGACTCTATTTCATTCACGCGAAACGAATCCACGCAAATGAAAGGTCATCGGTGCTGATTTTGATAAAATGAAAGTTGGAAGAAGAAGAACAAGTCCTCCCGCTGTGACTCTACAAGGAAGAATGAATAATAAATATTGGACCACAAAGTATGGAGAATCGAAACCCTCGCATTATCGATCATTTGTGTACCGGTTGAAAGTTCGGTCACGAGTTGCCGGGTACGAGAAAAATGTAAAAAAAGGCTGGCGAGGCACGATCGTAACCGGTGGTGGCTTAGCATTACTTAAGTCTCCGGGAAGAACATAAGCGATTATATCCACCTAGTAATCCCCCGTAATCCTCGGTTCCATAAAGCAGGATGCTGGCGCTTGCGTCCTCGTCAGCCGCTGAATATTCCAGACTGTCCCACATAAGTTGCGGAATATCCTTGCAGTGTTTCGAGAACGCTTAGCCAGGGAGTAATTCGTTCCTCCATTTTTCTTTTCTTTTTCTCCGGGAAACTTTGAACGCTCCGCGTTCTCCCGGGCAAAGACGCGTCCTGACCCTGTTCTCTCTGTTCTAAAATGTGCAAATATTGGTCGATTAACATTATTTATTCTGCAGAAGTCTCGCTCTCTCAAGTTGCGTTTCTCGCGTGCCTCGGTCATTCTTCAAACGATTTTTCAAAATCTTCTTTAATAACTGCCAACTGGAACGACGGAACTAAAGAAGAGGAGGAATTCCACCTCGTGTACCCACTTTAATCGTTTACTCTTCAATTAACTCCAATTAATTAATAAAAAATTCGAGCACGACCTACGATTTTTCAATGAAATCAAAGAGATTTGCGGCGAAAGTCACCTGTCGAGAACTCCGAACCGAAGAGAAGCGAGTCCCGCTGCAGTTTCGAACCGGAGGGGGTTAAGCTGCGATCCGGTCGCGTCGGCCGGAAACCGGGATTCGCGGCGAAAGATTCACGGGAACGATGACTTTCGAGAGAAAGGGAGGATCAGCCGTGGATGAGTGGCAAGACTTTCCATTCCATCCTCCTCCGTGCCTCCTCCTTCGTTCACTCTTCGTTCCTCTTTCTCCTTGAGCGCGCGCGGGATAACCGGTCCGGCGGCGAGAACTACAGCGCGCGAGTGAAAATGGATAAAAACGTGGATGGATGGATGGATGGATGGATCGGACGAAGGGGGAAAAGCGTGGAAGACGAGAGGCAGAAAGAGATGCGACGTGGCGATAGAGTGGAAAACAGAGATGCCGATGTGACGGAGTGGCTGGTATAGCCGACGAGCGCGCACACACATAATCGCAGGCTCGAGGAAACGATCTCCTGGAGAGGACGGCAGAGGGCAACACGGAGGAGCACGCCGCATCTTCTCGCCGCGGTGTACGTACAAGCCGCCGAGGGTCGTCCGTTTAAGGAAGACCCAGAAAACGTGAAAGATAAGGAAGAAACGTCGTGAATACAGATGGACCGGCGGATAAGGTGACTCGTTTGCTTTACGGACCCTTGGATGTCTCCTTC
>KQ435749.1:805008-822738 GCA_001276565.1 Melipona quadrifasciata
CGCAGCTTCGCCTCGCTTCGCTTTTGCCTGTCGCCCCGTTTACGATATTCCACCCCTTTTTCGTGAATGCAGAAACAACCTCGTGATAGCGCCTGGGTCCACTGTGTGATAAGAACGACCATTGCTGTTCCTACGTGACTCCGGGCGGGACGTTTTTTCCCCCCGGTGTACCCGCGTCATTTTCCATCTGCCGTCTATGAATACGCCGCTCGTAGGGTCAAGATATTCTCGTTACAGCTGGGTACTCGAATCGAGATGAAAGGAGACAACTGTGGGTCGAGATAATAAAAATAATAAGAAATTGGCGAGGCTCGTCCGAATTCCGTCTCGATGGGAGATTGAACGAGCGCGTGTCGAGGATCTGGAAATTGACGGACAACTGTAGATGTTAATACGAACGATTCGTTTTTCTGTGTGTTTGTTTGGAAAGTTGACGCGAGGAGCAGTGGAATAATAAAATTATCCAGATTATATCTCTGGAAATGTGATAAAATACGCATCGCGCGCCAAATTTCAGTTCGGCGACGTTCGATGACGTTTTTTGTGTCGCAGGATCGCCCGCGTGAAGGCCGGTAGAAACTGGTCGCAGGAGGGATTTAGATCGACGAGTCACGCGATCGCGGCTCCCGGGATCCCCGGGATATCTAGAACGCGGTAGATCCTGAGACACACGCGGGCCGATGCGCGTCGCGGATCTCGGCCGAGCGTGTAAATCTGCCGAGCGCGGCCTCCGCGATGGCAGAAGGCGAAACTGATAACCGCGGGCCACGCGAGTAAATCAACGGCTATGACGTCGAAAAGGGTTAGCCGCGTGGAATTCCATTTCTACGGGCGATATCGTCGCTGCGTTTATATCACGCCGGCTGGAGGACCGGTCGAAGTTAATCACGGGCTGGCTATTCCGGAGCGAAAAGGTACGAGCCCCACCAGTCGAACAATGCTCGCCCGTCGCCGCGGCAAGATTGAAACTCTCCTCGAGCTGCGGGGCCGATTCCCTCCGTGAACGCTCGGTTGGACCTTTTCGACAGCGAGGTTTTGCCAATTTCGCGTCGTGGTCACTCGCGCTTGCTCCTTGGAATGGAATTTTTGTAATCGAAAAATTTTGAAATTGAAATTTCTTTTACCTACAAATAATCATAAATATTCTAGATACTTTGCTTTATTTGTTTTAATCTTTTGAACACTTTACACGTGTATTCGCGTTTTATACCGTGCGTTTCTCGCAACTTTAGGTTTTCTAGAAATCCACTTTTGACGGCTGATCACATTTGGTTACATTTCAGAAAAGATGGAGAGTTTTTTAAAAAAAAAGTAAGATTTAGATAAATTGTACGATGCTGCAGATTTGAATTTTTAAATTGAAACGAAATTACTATTCTCAAACGAGATTTCATTGCAATATATTATATTATATTTATTGCTTTTGTAGTTTTATGAGATACGCGCGCAACATACTTTGGACTTTTTTTTAACTGTAATACCATATATTTTATGAACAGTGGAATTAGAAAGACTACGTTGGAATGATTTATCGGTTCTCGAAAATATCGCGAGATGATGAAAATAATCTCTTAAAATTAAAAGCTCCGGACTACTCTCTTAATTTTTGTAATTATTTAGTATTATACTTCTATCGCTGCTAATCTGTAAACTAGGTACGCTTCCACGTCGCGGCGCAGATCTCACGGACGTAGATATATTTTTGTTCACGTAGCTTTATAAACGAAGTCTTGTCCTTGATATTTATCTCGCAACGCGAGCATTGTCCCCGTTTTTAATGAGTTTATTTGTATACGAGGATAAGAGTTTCAGTTTTAATCTAGAATAAGCCGTGTGACGCCGGCGTATTATACGAAAAAGGATAAATCTAGGGGAACAAAACTTACAATTTACATGGGACCGCGGCAAAATATGGTTCGAGATATTGCCGTATAAATTGCACCTCCTCCGGATCGAAGTAACGTTTCGCGGCGCGTTAGTGTTTGCTCCTACGATAAGAATTTCCATTTTTCTAATAACGAAAGGTTCAATTAAGCGCCGGGTGGTTTCAAGTATGATTAAGAAAAAAAAAAAAAAAAGGAAAAGAAAAAATCATGTAACGCGTATTTTTCTCGAGAACTTGCGTTACATCGCAACTCGAAAGAGAAAAAAAATCGTCTGCCCTCTCTCTGAGAGCGAATCCTCGTATCCAAGATATCAAGAATCGAGAATCTTCCCTTCCCTCGAGGCGAGGCCGTACACACTGCGAAAAGTCGCGGCTAATTATGACGAATCGGTCATTGGTCGACGTGACAGAAAGAAAATGAGCGATCCGAGAAAGAGAAAGAGAGAGAGAGAGGAGAAATAAAAAACGTGAAAGAAAAAGGAGAAGAAAAAGGAAAAGTCGTGGGGAGCTGGCTGATGGCTCTACTTGGAAGTCCCGAGACGCGCGGCATAGTGCTCTTCCAGAGCAAATCTTATTCGAGCAAGATTAATTCCCTTGTTCCTCTCTCCACCCGGTCGAATCGCCAGTACGTGCTCGCGCTCGAGAGGGCCAAAGAGGGTAACGTTGAAAGAAAACGAGCGAGAGGGACGAGGAAGAGAAGAAGAAGAAGAAGAAGAAGAAGAAGAAGACGGTGAAAGAAAAAGGGAAGAAAAAAGAAAGCACAGAGAGAAGGAAGGGTGGGTTCGAAGAAGAGATTGCCTCTTACTAATAATCATTCACAGCCCATTACCACCAGTGACTCATCGGACGGAACGTCGAGCGGCGCCCGACTAAATCATCGAAACCTCGTTCCCTTTCTCTTCAACCCTGGCATACGTACGAAGACAGAGAGAGAGACAGAGAATCCTGGCAGGATAGAGGGTTGGCAGGATATGAGAGTCGTTGGATGAATATATCCAGGACCGCGAAGAAGACGCTGGTCGTCGATTCGATTCGATTCGATTCGATTTGAATCGAGTCCGGCGCGCATCAAACAATGCTCGCAATTACGGTGCGGCCGGGAACAGCGTCGCTGTTCGGTCACCCCGACGCCTGTCGACAATGCCTGGCAAATGTACCGTCTCATTTGCCAATATTGTCCCACTTTTGTGTCTCCGTTGGCCGGTGTGCGTGCGTGCATGCACGGGTTTGGCCACCGATCGATCCCGACTTTTGTACCCAGAACGACAATAGGGGGTGGTGGAGGAGGCTGTGCACGCTCCACCGGCCAAGGGAACAGGCGTGAATATGGATCTCCACCGGACATTTTTTTTTTTTTTTTCCCTCGTAATGCGAGTCTTAGTGCTTTCGCCAGAGGGTGATGGCGATTCAATGGAAGTGACTTTTGGAAGGAGACGGTTGGCTGAAACGGTTGAATGTTGAACGGGTGGTACCGATTTTTAGATAGGGAGATCTTGGATTTGGTTTGGTGGAATTTTTGATTCACAAGCTTAGGTAGTTGTATCTACTCTATGTCTCTATAGAATGTGGAAAGTATTTGATAATTAATCGTGTCCGCGAACGTGTAAACCAAGTATGTATTTAAATGTACGTCTTAAACAAAAACACGCGTTTGCCGATGTTTGAAAATGCAGGTTCGCCAATGGGCGAGACGGACTCGACTTGCTCGGTTTCAAAAATTGACGATTTCTGGTTTCTTCGTCATTAATCCGGAGTGAAACTAAAAGCGGAAAATATTTTCTTGAAATAGAATATTTTGTTAATTTCCTGGTAACGTTAATTTTTCAAACAAAAATCTGGCCTTGAATTTCCAAGAGATTAACACTTCCGAAATTGCAAATATTCCACCATCGAATAGAAAAAAATCGTTTCAATGCTTAAAGTGTATATCCGGTACTCGTAGTGAAAATTACAGTTAAAATCACATGCTTCGCGTTATTTTGTCACGATCGTGTAACACGAATCACGTCGTCGCCGGCTTTCCCATTAACCTTCGAGAACTACGTTCCGAAGCTTGTACGTCTAAAGGTTCCCGAGATCAGGTGCGAGACAAGTTGCTAAATTACCGTTCGGCCGTCTGTTCTTCAAACTGCGTCTAATATTCCCGCATCTTGGTCGCTTGCTTGCTCGCTCGCTCGCGATCAAAGACGAATTTCGCGAAGACCCGCGCGAAAGGTTGCGCCGCGCGCGTTCCTTCCGCTTTCGAAATTTGCTGGAGCAAGCCCCCGCTCCCGAACTTGCCGCGCGGAAAAGAATCGACGAGAGTCTCGCAGTTTACGAGATTACGAAACTTCGGCTGGCATTCAGCCGAGGTTCGAGGTTCGAGGTTCGAGGTTCGAGGTTCGAGGTTCGAGGTTCGAGGTTCGAGGTTCGAGGTTCGAGGTTCGAGGTTCGAGGTTCGAGGTTCGAGGTTCGAGGTTCGAGGTTCGCGATTCGCGATGGTTGCCGCCCGCTTTTCGTCGAACGGTGCACGCGTGGATGTAACTTCCCTCAGGACGATAAGATCGAGCGTAGTAACGCGTGAACACGTCGCAATATATATTCCCGTTGCGTACTCTCTACAAATAACGAAGAGAGCCGCGTGCACGCGTAACTGCACGACGCCGGCAGACTTACACACGCGAAAAGGGGGAGAAGAGAAATCATAGAAACGTTATCACGTCAGTTCTCTCCGGCGAACGATGAAATACTCGTCGGTTCCTGTTCGTTCCGCCATCGTACACAGTTCGTCGCCTCGTAGTTTCTGTTTCTACGTGTACGCGCGCACACGCGCACACGCGCCCGTCTACACGCAGGATGTTTCGAAAGCGGTCTCCTAAACTTTACGGGTGCGTTCCGCGCTCGCCTTTAAAGAGACGACGGTCGTACGCACGCCACGTATGTACGTTTGTGAACACGATTTCCCTTTTGCTTTCGTGTCGTTATCTCTCGACTCGGAGTTTTCTCAGAATGGAGTATCCTTGTTTTACCCCCCGTTGTACGTTGAAATCTAGACGACACGCGTTCTCAGATCGAGCAGATATAAGAAATATTTGTCTTGTTACTTGCGCGTGTCCTGTCTTATTCCGAGCTTCGAGTCCTGGGGGAAAAAGTGAGAGTCTCTTTATTCTCCTATGCGATTTTCACTCCCACGTATCCCTAATTGAAATGGGACGATTTCACTTTTGTCCTACAAAAATTATCGATCGAATCGAGAAGACTTAAAAGAAAAAAACTGCACGACTTGTGCCCCAGTACGATTCGTCTCACTGAAAGGCTCAGAAGTAACTATTCCGTCTAGGAAATGAAGACGACTTTTTTGCCATAAAATTTTATTGACATGCAAACATTTGAGTCGATTCAAAATAAATTACAGGCGCGATCGCCACTCCTACTCGAGGTCTACCCCACGCCCCCTCACGAATCACGTGACCCAAATCAACCAATCGCTAATTTTCGTTGCATCAGCGTTGCACCCGAAGAGGCCCGATTTTCTGGCTTACCCCCGCTAAAATCACTTTCAGTGATAAAAAAAAAAAGTATTCATTAGAATATGGAAACATTTCCAGACAGTACATTCTCGTCTTTGTATCGGAATTTAGGCGCCAAGTGGAACGGTCGCTTGAAAATTCGGGCGTCTCACCTTTGGCAAGCAGCCTCGGAGCGAGTTTGCGTGACACGCGAAGAAGAGGAAGGCTTTCGCCAGTCGAGGCACCGCCGTTTACGGTCCATTAATATCACTTTAGCAAGTGGGAGTGTAATCGGACGAAAGGCAATCCGTTTTCATCCGCTGGTCGTCGTATTCTCGATGGAGTGGCTAGAGAGGGGAGAGCTGGGAGAGACGGGGCCCGGCTACGCTAGGAAGGAAGAACGTAAAAGGGAAAGAAGTTCGCTTTGCGCGAGCAGGAACCTTGGCTCTCCGTGCAACGGACGCAATAATTAAGGTAGACACTCGCGAGGGACTCGAGGGCGGGAAAGAGCGTAGAGTGTGCTCGCCGGACGCGTAAAGATGGAGCACGCCCCCTTAATACCGAGATTATAGAAACCATTAATTTACGTCACATTACGCCGTCCGTGTACGGATTTCACTGGTGCCACCGGTGGTGTAGGGTCTCCGACGAGCCGGCATACACTCTAATTTGTTCGCCACGTCGTTATCGTTACGCTAGTCTCCTGCTCCCTTTCCTGCCGCGCCTAGAATTTTCGGTGCCCTCGATGAAATGCAGTTTCTTTCCCCCGTCTCCATTTCCTTTGATTTACGATCTGCGACCACTGTGAATTTTCGTTTCCATTCTCGTCTCTTCTCGGGAATTTTTTCATTAATTTTCATTAGGTCCGAGACAAGAGACCGAGTCGAGTCACTCACAATTTTTGAAACGTTTTGTTTTAAATTTTGCACTGATAAAGATTATCAATTTTATCTACTTTGCGTAGTATAAAAGTGGAATTGAACGACCTGAATGGAGTTACTTAGATAACTGGGTAAAAAGATCTAGAAAGAGGCTATAATTAGGTAACGAGAATCTACATTTTCTTCTCTGTCGTATCGGTAATACGCATACTTTCGCAGAGAAGTGAACCGTTATTGAAACACTGAACTGCTCTATTAACGACAGTGGATTTAATGAGAGATCGAGGATCAAGGCTAACGAGTGCGAGCGGAATCTTGATCGCGATAACGCAATTTGCCCATTGCAAATGTGATGAATGGCTACGCCAACTCCAAGTTATATACTAAGCAATTCAATCGCGTCGTTCTTCTTAATGATTCCCCATCTTTCGCTGTTTGTGTTTATAAAGCAGAATTTAATTCGACGTAATTCGTCACTTCTTCGGGCGTCAGGAGTGATTGAATTGCCTCAGCTTTGGATAGCGTATGACCGTCACTTTGAGAGCGGTTGCTTTCACATGGTGGATATCGAGAAAGCTATTCTACATTTATTCTCTCAAAGTCACTTTAGATTTAACAAGTATAGCAAATTTTTTAACAAATTTACCTGCACTCTCGACTAATCAGACAATAAAAATTTGTTGCCAAAGTTTGATCGAACTAAAACTAACAATACGTCCAAATACTTTTTGTACCCACTGTAGATCAGACATCGAACGTCTTGATCATTTTCAGACGAGAAACATACATAAGCATTTTCCGCTCCAACAAAAATCCACCTGATTCTTTCTCGTTCGCACCTTGCGTTCTCGCGCGAGAGATACATTCTCGTTCCATAAAATATGATAAAAGATTAAGCGCTGAAATTCCCCGGCTATTCTGTATTCATCCCGTAGCCTCAGTTCCTTATCTAAACTCGCAGGGATCACCGCGGCGATGATACGCGGCGGAACGTCGCCGCTCGTTATCTCAAAAGTTAATCACCGATCGCGCGCGATCCGGATAGGCCAGTTACACCGTGGAGTTAATGCGAAGTGAAATTAATGGGATCGAGAGCCTGGCGTGGTATCGTGCCAAGGAAACCTCGTCGTAATCCGTCAGCTTATTACGGTAGAACGAGTAAAGCGACGTCGCGCCTCGCCCCGTGTCGGCTGCGCGCGTATGCAACAGCCCACCCCTCTGGACTTTGCAACGCCAGCACGCGCCAGTTTTCCTCGCGGAATTCGGCTTTGACACGTTCCTCCGCGAAGAACTACAAGTTCCATCGCGACTAGCCTATCGGAGATTATTGTCCTGCGTCCTCTCTTTTCATCGCTTCGCGCGAGGTCGGTGAGAGATCGGTCTCCTCTCGCGCAGGCTGGACAGTCGTCGGGTGATGAAGATTTAACGAGCTTCCTTCGACAGTGCAGGTAATTAATCGTGCCTTGATAAAACGAAATGTTGTCACTGATTTGGAGACGTTTGCAAATGGAACTAGAAGAATGAAGCTCGAATGCAGATGATTGTTTCGATAAGTTTCCTCTAATAGATCACTAGTATTATAGTTAATTTAGATTGTGCGATTATTCGAAAAGTTGTCACTGAATTCCTGATGTTTCTGCAAAATCAGATTCCTACAGACGCAAGTAAGAAAATGAAACTCAAATAAAAATGGTTGTTTCGATGAGTTTCCTCTGATGAATCAAATAATTGACTAGTGTTTCAATTAATTCAGATTATAGATTCATTCGCACGTATAAAATGCGAAAAGTTGTCACTAAATTCGAGATGTTCGAAATCAGATTCTCACAAGTGCAACTAAAAGAACAAAACTCAAATAGAGATGGTTTTTTCGATGAATTTCCCTCAGTTGATTGGATAATTCACTAGTGTTCAATTACAATTAATTTAGAATGTACATTTATTCATATAAATGCGAGAAGTTGTCACTGAAGTTGGAAACGTTCATGCAGAGTTAGGTTTCTACAAATGCTGAAGAAACTAAAGAAATAAAAAGCTGAAATAACGCGACTTGTTTTCTAAATATCGTTACAAATATTTTCCTTCGGGAAAATCTCTCGCGTGAATAAACTTTCTATAAACGCACGAAGACCGCTAGTCCGCACGTACGAGTAAAGTTTAGTATCGAAGAGCGATTCACGTCGCTGTTACGATTTCGCATTTTGCCGCGCACTTGGCAGATTTATATTTCCAACGGCTCAACGCACGCGAGTCGGCGATCCCGCTCGTATTAAAAAATATAAAACTGACAGGTCGCGCTACGCGCACGAAATCGCGCTTTGCATCGCTACTACGCAGCTTAAGATTTCAAATGTATTCGCGTTTCTTTTTTCCCCCTACCGTGAGTTTATTTCGATCTTCGAATCGCAGCGAGTAAGTATCGAACATTTGCAGCTGAAATTTCAGAAAGATTCGACACTGATGAATCGGTCCCTTGATAAAACACAACGGAACAAGGTAAATTTCAAAGGAAAACCGCGAGCGAAACGCGAACGAGATTTTCTAATTGGTTACACGAGTCTGTTGTACAGCGAGAAACTAAACGCTCTTCGCATTGTGCTCGGACGGTTAAAAATCGCTGTTCGACGTACTTACTTCCCGATGGATGATCCTTGTTATCCTGGTTCGCCTGGCGCTTCAAACTTTCTACTCGGACGTTTATGGATTTTTCGCGGAATTATTCATAATTCTGTTGGCGAGCTGAGAAACCCCTCCTCGAAGAAGGGGCTGTCGATATCGATCAAGTCGCGCGGCAGAAGTTTGTCGAACTAAAAGTATCCCGGATAATATAAACGACACTTGTTCCGAATACGTTCCATCCGAATCTCGTATTTTATCGCTTCGAACGTTCGTTTCTTGAACACGCAGAAAGACGTTGATCATTTTTATTTGTCAGAAAGGCAGATTAGAAGTCGAGAACGATTTCCTTCAAATGAGAATTATGGATCGATTCTTGAAGACGCGTTTCGACTTTTTCGTTCATTCGGATTAAAACGTTGCTATTTGTGTTAAAAAAGGGAACGTCGTTACGATTTGGAAAAACTTTGACAAGACAAATAAGTGCAAGAAACGAAGGGAAAATTTTGAAAAACACGGAGAGTTCGGAACTTTGGAATTTCAAGGAACGAGGTGTAATGAAAAATCGAATTGGATCGTTATCGTCGTTTATTGCACGACGCAACGACGATTGACGTTCGTTGGAAGCGGTCAGCCTTCGGCGGAAAAATATTCCCCACTAAACGTACGCAACTATCGGGCCATAAAAATCCCCAAGGGTGGTCGGAGCGATTTCCGACTCCTTCGGATGGGTGAAACGACAGCGTTGCTGCGGTAAACAAAAAGGAAGAGAGAGAGAGAGGGAGAGATTGGATGGCAATTTTGTGTCGCGCAGGCTAGCGGTCGATTCTCACGAAGGTGTCCGGCCAGAGTCCATACACGGTGTATCCGGTAAACGTGTTATCCATAAAAGTCAATGGCCGGACGTTCTTCTCGCGCTGTTGTCTCTCGCAAATGCCAGATAAATGGCCCTCCAGGGTTTCGACGACACCAACTAATACCCACCTCGTGTTCTCTCCTGTTCTTCTTCGCCTATCTCCTCCTAGAGGTGTACGTGCGTGTTTGTTTGTTTGCGCGTGTATCGGCAGAGGCAGATAGGTCAGTCGATATCAATGTAGGAAACTGGACATCGGGGACCAGGACGGGTCTCGTAAGGCAGCCGTGCTCGCTAATATCGAAGGCGGATGACTTACGGGCCAGTGTCCGGTGTTCAGCGGAGCCTTTTGACCAGCTTCGCGGAACCAAAGCGTCGACGAGGGTTGCGCGAGACCGCTGCAACCCTCGTCGATGCCTCGCTCGGAGGGTTGTGACGAGACGAGACGAGGAGAGGAAGCAGCGCGTGACTCACGTGCGAATGGAAACGGACACAATGGGTAGGTAATTTTATTCGACTCGAGCTCCTCGGACGCGGGACATATTGAATTCTTGCGGGAGAACAAGCCACAGCGGCTCGTTGTGATCGTTGCGAGGCGACTGTTTCCTTCCTTCCTTCCTTGGATCAGTCAAGGAGGGATCGTTTAAATTTTTCCTGCTCCGTTGGGGCCTGCGGCGTTCGAAGGAACAGCGCTCACGGTTGCTCCGTCTGCGCTGCTCGGTGTACTTTCGGTACCTTTGTTTAACATCGCGTGAAATATTAACGAATACGGTGCACGCGCGGTAAATTGAAACGCACCGCCGACGAATCCGCGGGCGATTTTTCTCTCGCGGGATCTTTATGTAGGTCGTGCCGCGCCGAGCGAAATTGGCTTTCGCGGGAGTGTCGTTTTTCAGTCAAATTCCTTTGATTCTCAACTGGCTTTTTCTGTCAGCAGCTGCTTTTGTCGCGCAGCAACGTGCTCGCCGGGAATTCCTTTTTGAAGCTGGCACAGGGAGGGAAATTAGTACGCACTTGGAGCGACTGGAGTGATCAGTTTTAGCGATTATTGTCGTACAAATGTGACAACGTTCCTTTTTCGGGAATATCGTGTCGTCCAATTAAGCGTCAATCTTTCGTTACCGTTTAAACGTTACAACTGCAAAGAATACACAATTCGACATTTGTTCTAAAGCTCTGCAGTTCGGACGACTCATTCGATAACATCGAATTGAATTGCTTTACCACCGAGTGTCATTTGTAGTCTTCGGGTAGCACTCTTGCTCCTTCTGGAGACCTGGCAGTTCCTAGAAGGTCTGAGGATCCTTTGCGTCTGCCCCCAAATCTCTACTACCGACTTTCTTTGCACGACTCCTAAACTTGTTTCAAATTTCTTTTTTGGGAAATATTTTTTTAGGAGATCTGAAACACTGATAACACGGACACGGTGTTGATCGACACGTGTCGTGGGTTAGGCTTGGCCCTTCAGGTTCGTTCTTAACGGAACGTTTGGGGGAACGTTTCCACGCGGAATGTAAACTGCTCTCCAGAGGTTTCCGCAGACCTAGCAGAGGCATTCGGCATGGCCCACGTTTCAACCGGTCATAAATCGTCGCAATGACGCAGAGTGGGACTCCTTCCCTAGGTGTTTGTCACCGTGAACTGTTTTTCCTTTGGACATTATTCGGGGAGTTCTTTCCTGATAGTTTTCGTCCCTTCACGGTACTTTCCTCGAAGCGATATCCGCTTACTGTAACCGTCCCTCTGGAAGTGGCTCTTCCTTGAATTAAAACCTTTGATCCCGGCTTTAGTAAAACTCGGAACGTTTCGTTTCGTTTCTCGGATTATTGTCCTCCACTTCTCAATTTATTGAGAATTTTATCGAGAGGTTCTCTCGAACGCTGTTGTCATTTGTCACCGTAATAACAAGAGAAAAAAGAAACTATTGTAGTGTCCCGACTTTGATTCAGCTCTTTAAATCTCCAGGATGTTAAGATTACTCTCGACTAACGTCGATTGTGTATCTTTTCGTATGTCCTTTGCAGTTGGAAAGACCAACTCTGGTTCATTCGCACTGTCTTTATTTTACAACAAGCCTGATGGCTTCTACTAGATTCAGAAGGAACTTGACTTGTCTTAATGACTATAATACCTTGTAATACCCGAATATTGACTGACGTCTGATGACTAATTCTTTGCATTGATTAAAACGTTATGATTCATTGTCTCCGATTTCGTCAAAGTCCTCTTTTATAACAAGCCTTGGATTACTCTTTCCAAAGGACTCTAAAGAGTAGTAAAACAGAGGATGTGTTAAGACCAGTCAAAGTATGAGAAAAGGTTTCCAAAATTTTCTGGGAACAGTTGTCTTCTAAAAACTATACCGTTGTCTACATAATTCTTCGAGTACGTGTTTGTGAGTTAACAATCCCTATGACGCGGAAAATCTCGTCACGTTTGAGGCTAATTGAAATTTATGGGGCGCCCGAGTCAGACGAAATTCTGGGTAGCCTGTACCTATGAATTCTAAACACAAACGTTTGGATATTTCTAACTTGCCAGTGTCATACGTTCTGTGCCCAAGAACGACAAAGCTCCAATATTTCCCAAAATTTCCCGATAAAGGCTTGCATGAGAATGTGACTCAGAAAAATAAAACTCTTTCGGTCGATAATTTCTTAGTGTTTTGTTGAAGAATCATTGGCGAGATCTTTCCTTCCGACCAGTCGATACTTACAATTATGTAATTATTTTGTAACTTAGAGATTCGTAGTCTCCATCAAACTAGTTCGTCGAATTGGTCAGATCCATGTTACAAGTATCCTGTACGTACCTCAGTTTGTACCTCAGTTTCAATACAGAGAAAAAGGAACGTAAGAGAGTGCAACCGCGCGAGACTGAACCGTTCGAAGAGTAAACGGTGGTAGTGATCTCTTGGAGAGGGGCAGTGATTTCCAGGACGGATCCCGATGTCACATTCACCGGGGCGCGACTGTCGGGCCGATTGTCGAGCTTCTGTTTGATAACCGAACTCTGCGGGGACGAGCTCGCAGCGAGGTGGCTCCGCGAGGAATTTCTGGGAAGCACTTGGGGGTGTCGTAGATTCGCGTGGCATTCATCGTCTTCGGTTTGAACGGGGCTATTCTTCCATTGAGAGCCGACTGGGCGTGGAACGAGTCTCGCAGCATCTCGAATTACTCGAATTCCAAGAGCCAGATCCGGACGATCCAGCGAGGATCTCGTCGTAGGCTCTCGTCATTGCACGTCTAGGCGATCTCGTGGTATGGCGATCTTCGTTTTCGGAAGGAAGGAAGACCCGCGCTTTTCGCGGATCGTTCGCTCGCACCGAGGCGACGCGAGTGCTCGGAAGAGATCTCGATGTTTGTCAAGCGTTCTCGAGAACGGTGAGTAACAACGGCAATATGGCGACTGTCTCTCCCCCTTTAGGTCGCGTTGTCGCAAATCGACATTCGTTTTATTGACCCCGTCGGGGTAAGTCGAACCCCTCTACCGGCATAACTGGCCGCCCTAATGGCTCTTGATTGAAATCTTGCTGATTTCTGACCTTCCTGCACCGCCTCGGTCAGACGCACGATTCGTTTATTGATCTCGCTGCATTTTACCCGACGCCTGGTCTCTCTTCCTTTTTTTACACTCGCGCAAATTGTCACAAACTTGCGCGAAATTGGAAATTTTCTATGTATGTGAATTTTTATATGTTACACGTTACTTGTTTCGCTACTTTTTCACTTGTTTCGCTACTTTCTCACTTGTTTCGCTATTTTCTTAATTCAGAAAATCGGGCCTCTTCAGGTGCAACGCTAATGCAACGAAAATTAGCGATTGGTTGATTTGGGTCACGTGATTCGCGAGGGTGCGTGGTCTAGACCTCGAGTAGGAGTGGCGTTGTCTGGTACTGAGCGCCTCTAATTTGTTTTCTATCGATTCGTTTTCGTTTCCTAGTCAAAACAGTTGCTTCTGGGCCTTTCAGTGAGACGAATCGTACGGGGGTACAAGTGCAGTTTTTTCTAATCAATGTATATTTCACTGTAAAAGTTGTTTTATCATCCTCATAAATAATACAGGTTACATTAAACTGACAAAAACATATCTACATGTGCTCTCAACAAGTTTTTGTTGCCCAATGAGATGATCTAAATTGAGGTGATCTAAAAAATTGTACACCCACGATTTAAATTCTTTTTATCTGGGGAGAAAAAATAGAAAGAAACGAAATCAACTGGAATCAACTTGCCAGGAAGTGGAATTTCCTCGGTGGCCTGTCGGCCAGCGGAGGGTGACGACCGAGGCGAACCGGCCGGTTTCATCCTCGGCAGAATATCGCGGCGTGGCTCGCGCGGGCGAAAAGTTGGAAAATTCCCCCGATCCGACAAAGGGACCGCCGAAGGTTCTCGCGCCGGCTCACGGGGAGTTACGCCGTTGAAATTGAACTTCGCCGACCCTTTGGAGCAGCCGTAGTAACTATCGGAAATTGGACACGCATAGCGTCGCGCGACGTCGGTGCGTGTGCGTGTGCGCGCACACGCCGGCGGAAAATGACGGGAGAGAGAACCCCCGGCGGCCGGCGGCCACTCGTATCTAGCCTGGCAGCGACCGGAAACGCAATTCTGCCGCGTCCGTCAGGCCGAATTCACGGCCGATCACGGCCGATTTCGAGAAATCAATAACGCTTTAAATCGCGATTAAAATCTTGGCCCGCTAGGGCTGCGCGCGCGATTAACGCCGCCGCTTCTTTGCCGCTCGAGTCGCTCGATTTTCGCTTCCAAGTGGACGAAAGTGCCTTCGAACAGAAATAGATAAAGAGAGAGAGAGAGAGAGAGACCTACTGCGAAGGGTTGTTTAATTGGTTTTCCATCGAATGGAAATGGGAATGGAAATGGGCGGTGGATGGAAATTTATTAAAACCGCGCGTGCGGGGATCGTTTTTATTTAATTCGTGTTTCTCACGAGGAAATTAATTTCGTTCCGAGAGAGAGAGAGAGAGAGAGAGAGGAGCGCACAGGATTATTTGTTTGCGTAACTAAAATATTTTTCTTGCTTCTCGCCGCGCCGCGAGAGGATTCGTTTGCTTTGATGCGGCAAATGTTTAGACAAGCGGTGTTTATATTTGTTCCCGCGGCTCATGTTTGTTCAAAGTTCAAGGTTTTTTTCCTGCCCCTTTTCCCCAAACGAGATTACACGTGTTTTTAATTCGCGTGTTGCCGTTACCACCACCGCTGCTCGCCCAAGATATACGGTTATTTACGTAAGAAGCATTATCTAGGAAAAACAGAGCAAGAAATTTCGAGAGAGAGAGAGAGAGAGAGAGAGAGAGCCGACGTTTTAACAGGCCATTTTACGAAACAGCGTGCTCTTTAAACTTCGCTTAGAAAATTTTCCGCCGATTTTTCTCCGCGGCTTCGAAAGGGAGGAAACTCGGGAAACAAAGGATTTTCAACGCACTCGACGGAACAGACCCGTGCGTTCGCGCGCGATCTACGGAGAATAAACAGCCGTTTCCAAGTGGAATTGAAATTCGTTACGTCGCCGGCGGACAAGATATTCGACGGTGCCAAAATCCACGGACGAGCCAACGACGTGCCAACGGGCACGAGAAACAACTCGCCGAATACCAAAGTAGTCCGAAGTTTTACGCGAAACGGCTCGCGAGAAAACGTGTCGCCGGTAGGGACGGAATTGTGCATCGGATTTTCTCTACAGGCGAGAGCGAGCAATCGAAATTGCCGGACCGCGAACTTCTGGTTGGGAATGTCGGCCAGCCGCGGGGGATTATTTCCCGCGTTGTCGATTGTTACGTAAATGGAAACTCGCTCGGTAATTATTCCACGAGCGCGATAATTATCGGTCGCCGGCCAAGTTTCGCCGAGGCAAATGGTAATTAACCGTTCCATCGATACTTCTTACATCTTCTTGACACGTTTCGAACCACGAGCGACCTCGTAACTCGCAACACGTAATTCTACATTGCTCGTTTGATTCCCTGCGTATTTTGAAATTGTAGGTCAATGGTCGCTAATGAAGCGAAAGTATTCGAAAGCACTTATCTTACAATTATTTATTATAAATGTTGTTTCTTGGATTCTCTGAAGTAATGTTAATATTCGCGTAGATGACATTTTTCTAGAGAAACGTAAAATATTATACCGACACTCGTATTTATTTTTTTGATCAATAATTATCCCGTTTCAAAAATGCACCAATTACGTACTTTGTCATTTCGAATCTTCTTCAGAGCGACACGGTTGTTGTTCCAAGATTTCATTCAAATTCAAAATCTCGCAAGAACGGTAAATGGTAAGTGGCTGTTGCGACAATTTGAAATAAGTGGACGCGTGATTGATGCGGAGTGCCGCTAGGAATCTGTTAGTCAAACAAGACCCTCCGATCAACTGCTTGAGTTTGAACAATGCGAATTACGTTCGCGACCGACCACGAGACATGTTGAATCATGCAAGGGACATTGTTTTTGCAGGCGGCGACCGTTGAATCATTGCGCTTAGAGACTGCTCCATTGAGCGAGCTAATCGTCCGGCAAATGGCAGATTCTTTTTCGAGGATCGTCGTCTGAAGGCAGTCTCGCGGAGTGCAAGTACCATGAAATACTCTGAATTCTAAATTTGGCAGTCGACGCAGTTGCAGTTTTTACGAATATATCTGACATTTCTAAAAACGACGTACAACATCCGAGTGAACTCAATTTTCACTGAGAATTTCATTGAGAAGAAAAATCCGGATGGCGACGTATTCAGCTCACTCATTTAACGTCCATTCTATTCTGACTACTCTAAAAGCAACGAAACTACACTTTCGTGGACTATAAATACTTGCCTCGAGCCTTGCGCGTCCCTATTCGCGTCATTTCGTTCCGGGAATACCTAGCGACCGTCGGCTCACGCCAACTTAACCGGGAAACAAGTAAAAGCGGCACAAATAGAAAGCAACGAATTGGGATTCGATCAGGATCGGTCGTAATCAGGTTCAGATCGGAATTCCGACGCAGTATGGTCCGAGCGCCGTTAACTCAAGTAAGTAACTCCGCCAGCTATTTGACTTTATGAACGAGCTCAAAGGATAACAGCAGGGTGGGGGCGGAGGTGGTTGAGTGATCGGCGCAAATGCTCCGGGCAAGGGGCTCGAAATCATCGGTTTCGCGATATGCACGCTCTTGCAGGCGATGCTGGAACCTCGAGGGCCCCGACGCAACGCTCGATACGCGCTTATCGTACAGAGACGGATGCTCCATTATGTCCACATGCTCGACATGCCGCCCGCTTCAATTGAATCGTTCGCCAGATTACCCAATGACGCATAATGCCCGTTACCCTCCACGTCTGTACGCGAGATCCTACACACACACGCACACACGGACACATACACACACACACACACACACACACACACCGTGCACACGCGAACGCACACAGCGCACCCTCTTGCTCGCCTCTCTTACTCGATCGTCCTCGTTCTCTTGCACCCTTGTGCAGTTACTGCCCTCCCTTCCTCTGTGCGCGCAGCCTTTTGCCCACCACCACCATTACTACCACCACCATTACTACCACCATCATCATCGTCGCCGGCGAACGGGTGCAGGTATGCAGCTTCGCGGACTATTGTGGCCCTCTGAGTAATTCCAGACACGTAAAAGCAATTCTCGGAATCCTCCTCATTGTTATGCAATCACGGCTGCCGGCCAGCGCAAACCGAACGGGATCATAATTTTGTCGAGAAGCCGGTAATGCCGCGGCGGCCGTGCCGCTGACGCGCCAAGTGTCCTGTTTCCTTTGACGCACGTAACGTATGCGACGATACGCAGACGAACACACGCGATCAGGCCGGGCGAGGAGGTTCGGCCACGCGGCTGCGTACCTTACTCGCTGGAATTCGCGTTCTCGCCAAACGATCGCTCATATCGGTGACAGGTACAGATCGCAACGCAGCGCCAATCAGTTTGCTTTCTTGCGAGATTTGCTCGTTGGGAATTATCGAGAACGCTGAAAGTAATTTAAT
>KQ435749.1:835033-857688 GCA_001276565.1 Melipona quadrifasciata
ATTCGCGAGCTTTGCGCCAATTTTTCACCCCGCGCGAGCGTCGTTCGCCGAGCGATTCGCGTGCGATCGGTTTCCGATTCGGGTCGATAGAAATCTGGTCGCGAACGGCACTCGAATCGTAGAAACTGGTAACTGAACAGGAACACGGCAACGCGATCGGTATCTTTATTCCGAACGTTTGCATCCCTTCGCGTGCGAATGCGCTCTCGCGAAGGTTAATCACCGTGCCCTTTGGGGAATAGATCGTCGAGGCTATCGACTGTTCGTGGCGCGATTGTTTCGTGGCTCGAGCG
Source organism: Melipona quadrifasciata (assembly GCA_001276565.1). Taxonomy (NCBI): domain Eukaryota; kingdom Metazoa; phylum Arthropoda; class Insecta; order Hymenoptera; family Apidae; genus Melipona; species Melipona quadrifasciata. The sequence continues at coordinate 835,327 of KQ435749.1, forward strand.
CCGAGCATTGTGAATAATGCAGGGATCCGTGAACGTTCTCCGGAGTTGTACTTTTATTTTTAAAGTGCTTTCGGTTGTTGGGAATAGTATCGAACACCGGTAGTTGTTGGTGGATAACTTGGGGAATCAAACTTTTCACCCTTTGCGCTCGACTGTTCTATATGAAGATCATCATATCTGACAGCTGAAATTATAAAAATTTGTTTGCAATTGTTGATAATTAGAATAAAGGTATGATATAATACGATGTAACGACGTAATAGGAATTTCAGAGAAAGAAATTCTTGAGGATAGAGACAGTCGAATTATTGTTATTCGAATAATTCGGGATAATTCGCGCAAACTAAACTTTTCATTGCTTCTTACGAAAGTTTAATACGAAAATAGCGGAGTAAATTTTTCAGAAAATTGAAATTATGTATCGTCAACTTCTATATACTATACTTGGTGATTGCTTTAAACGAAGTCACACACTAGAAAAATATAATCAATGAAAAAATTTCACGCTAAATGCTATTTTGAACAGCATGATTATTTTCAATCTTTTTATGCCATTTTATTAAAAGTGACACTTCACTCACTGTTTCGTAAATAAATTGCTGGTAGATGATAGGAAATGTTTCCGAAAAAGCAGAGTCGATACTTTTACGTAGCGCAAAGTATCTAGCAATTAATAATTTGTATTGATACCCTGTTACGAGCGAAATCTAATCTCTTCTAGTTCCAGGCGCGGTTAATTTTTTTAAATCTTCGCAACGCGAGAGGTAGCGCAGTAAAGTGCATTACGAAGAATAATGGCGATGGTAGCGTTCTCGAGTGTTGCAAAATATCTGTGAACGTGGTTCTGTCGAAAAATAAAAAGCAAAAAATGAAGTTCCAAACGATCATACGTATGGAACACGCAAATCGTCATGATATTCGCGGCGCGCACGAAGCAACTCGTCGAAGCAATTTCCCATGGAAGCTAGAGCCTACATCCACCAGGCATAGAATTTTGCACATTAACCTACTCCTGTTGTGCAACTTCCAAAGCTTTCGCGATAGCTCCGCGAAACGTATCCAACCCTCTCCCGTTACATTTTCAAAATTTATCGCAGGAAAATTTTTTTCTATCTATTCTTTATTTTCTTCTAATTAATAGGATTTATCGTTTTCGATGCTCGACGCGATATTCGAAAGCAATGGGCATTGATCCCCTTGAAATTTCTCCTTATCTTATCATCAGGCGTAATTCGACAGTTTTTCTTATTGGAAGCGGAATGTAGTTGGCGGGAAGTCGGGGAGACGCGCGTTTTCGAAACATTCGGGCTCGTTCGCGACTCGTTTTCAATGCGAACGAGTTTGCTCGTGTGATTAATGAAGTCGCGGCGAAACGCGTAAGCGCCGCGAAGCGCCAGCCGAAAGCGCTCAATCAATCTGATTTATGTTTGATCGTGATTAACGTATTCACGGGCGCGCGGACGCGCCGGATTTTTACAGCCCGGTGCCTCCTCCCCGGCGAATCGACTTCATGAAGCGCGGACAAATACGCGAGGCTAATTCGATTTTTCGCCCGGAGCGACTGAACGAACGACCGAGCGTCTCCTGTTTTCCATTGTAATTTACCAAATTTCTCATTCCCGTTATGAGATTTCGTCGCGCCGCCGTTCGTCCCGCTCTCTTTTCCCCCCCCTATATTTTTCCACGCTTGTAATTTATTTATTGCATGTTCGCGGTTCAATTAATTCGCGGAATTTCACGCTCCTTTACGTATTTCAATTTCTCGCTGCGATCCGATTTTCACGCAACGTCTGCTTTGGATCTCGTTCAAGTCGGCGTTGAGCAATGCGATTCGTCGAAATTATTAATTTCAACAATGTTTGCACAATGGTTGTGTCGAAGTAAGGTAAGAGTACTCTTTGTCGCAATCGAACTGATCATCTCCGCTTTTTGTCTCAATTTTCTCAATTTCGTCGATTAATTTCCAATTCTCAGAGTAAATTTCACGAATTCATTTCTGACGAGAAAATGATACAAACGATAGCAAATTTCAAAGCAATCGTTATTCTCCTGTTTTTCTCTTTGGCTTCTCAAGTTATCAGAATTTTCCAAATCTAAAGACTTTGAGTACCATACGCTTTCAAAAATTAATCAATACCATACTTTGTTATTTTTTATTAATTTCCAATTGGTACCATACGCTTTGTTAATTACTGCGAGGCAAGAAAGAATGTCTCGATTCATTATTCCCACGCAGAGTATCGAACGCATCCCCCCCCGCTTTTCTCGATCATCGCGATACATTTCCCCGTTACTTTTATTAGCGTCGTATCTTCCAGCAGCTGTGAACAGCTACGACGCCTATAACCATAGTCGAAAATCAGCCTGTTGGCTGCAGTGAACGCGAGCGTCGATAAAAACGACCGTCTAACAGGCTCGACGATGGATTGTTACGAGCATTTCGTTTATCAGTCGATGTGCACTCTGCGCTGTATCTCGTTACGGTCCGCGGAATCTTCCTTTCGATCAACGTTTTCTCAACCGATCGTGCATTCCTTGTGGAGTCGCGTACACAATTTTCATTGAATGAAAATCCCCGTCAACTGTCGCTCTCTGCTGAAAACTCGTGGAAACGCACGAGTCCCCGAAATATGAAAAGTTTCGTAATTACAGAGAAACGGTCGAGCACAAGTGGTTCCCGTTATTTGAAAGTAAATGAACGGAGCAGGACGAACCGAACCGAATTGACGGCGCGATCGATTGTTTCGTAGTTTGTGTTTTCGCGAGCGCTTCTTCGCATTCTTCAATTTTAACAAAACACGCGGCTTTCTCTCCCGTGTTACAACTAAAACGAGGACGTTTCGTTTAAGGGCGCGGTAACCCGCGTAACAAACTAATAAAGATGAAAAGCGGGGGAGAGAGTAAATGGAGAGAGTAAAAACAGGACAGCGTCGTGAAAGCTTGTCTTTAAAAAGTCCTTATCTTCTTTTTTTTTTTTCTGTGTGGTGGACGTTGAAACGAGTCGCCGATTAAAAATTCGACGGGGCAAAGCCGCCGTTTAAATGCAAACGATCAATCATTCTCGTTTTCTTTTCGGATTCCGCGTGTCTCGCGTGTCTCTATCTGGCCGAGTGAATCGCCGGTGAAAAGAAGAGTTCGTTGCAGATTAGTCAGATATCGGTGCACCGAACACGGTTCATTAAGCCGGCGAAGGTATCGCAAATTGGATCAACCTTACGAATAGCCCAGCTCGTCTACCTTGAATATTCCTTCGTGAATTTATTCCGCTATTCCGTGGGATACGAGAGAAATAGAGAGAGAGAGAGAGAGAGGAGCGTGAAACGCTGGAACATTGCCTGGGCTTGTTTGGAAAGACAACAATATGAACCGTAAAATTTCACGCGTTACTTCTTGAATGAATAACTTCGAATCGGCTTTTCGCGCGAAATTCGCAAAACTGTGATTTTTCTGACGCTTTTTTCATCTTTCTCAAACACAGCCCGTTTTGAGGCAGTTCCGCTCGAAAATTTGAAATCCACGTAGTGTCCTTCGAGTCTCCGGGTCTATCTAGGTCCCCTGGATTATCGCTGACGAGATCTGGGATTCATCGGGCTTAAGATAAGTGACGCGGAGTTCGCGTGCCCCGATACGGCCAATCTCAGATATATTTGACTCGATACGGGTCACCGTGGAACCATTCGACTAAATGGAGGTGACTGTAGTTCTCTGTTTGCTGTCGTTTAAACAACGTCGAAACCGGGGATGATTTCGTGCTCTCTGGCTTCGGATCATTCAGGAATCAAGTTTCCGCTATCTGTCTGTGCCGGATGTTGTGTCCGATACCGGGATTCTACTTGAGAGATTTTGAACCGCCGGATGACAAGAATGGGAATCTCGGAACTTCGAAAGACACTTAACTGCCGCTACTGAAATTAGAATTTTGTAGATTTTTTAAAATCTTCGAAGATCGCGATGAACTCTAAAAGCCTCCAAGTTCGGAAAATTCTGAAATCTTCGAGATTCTGGAAATCTTGTTAACCTTGAATCTCCTGGGAAACTCTGCAGAGCCCATCTAATACATACGTTGTCTCTTCGACCTTAGAAAACTCTGGATTCTCAGGTTTCCTCGAAACACCCGAAGATAACCTCAGATAATCTTACGAAAACTCAGACTCAGACTACCTTTTTAGTGATCTTGAATCCTCCGACGATCGCAAATGTCCTCCATAGTTTTGAAACCATCACATCGTTTGAGATCAACGATCACGGTGCCAGATCTTCCACGCTTTACAAAGACAAGATGTCGGCACGAAGATTTTATCATCGGCCAATATGCAAATTTGCGTCTTCCGCTTTCCCTCTTGTTTCTCTTATTTTCCCGGTAGTTGCCGGCTAAATCGTTTCATGATCGTTTGGCGATGGTAGTGGCGGGTCTAATTATGCAGGTTAAACCGAGCGTGCGAATACAGTTCGCACGTACTAACTAGACTAGTATCGAATATTTGTACTTTTACCATACCGTCGTGTTTCATCTCGAGTCTTGTTTGTTAAATTTAGAAAGACTCTCGTCTCGATCGTTTCTCTTCCAGTGAGAATTTTATAGAAACTTCGTACAGATGGTCACGCGAGGAGAAAGTTGGGGAATGTGGACTGAAATTTAAAATTTTGCAGCAGTTTAATTTGTGCTTGTTTCTAAAGGTCGGATGTCAGCACTTGCCTGGAATTTTCATTTTTCCTTCAGCGTCTAAATTCCTTGTTCTCCGCTTTGTTGTTAGAAGAACTTTGTCTTTCTTTTATGTAATGGTTTAATTATTTTGTCTATTGTTGCGAGAATTATCCAAACTAACGTTTACTATAATTGGAACATTATGTGTAGCGTAGATAATCAATTAAAAATTTTTATTTACAATTATATATATATATATGTGCATTAATATTTAATGTAGTTTTGCATATTAAATTTTAATTTCAAAAGAATTATTAATATTAACAGTATAAATAAAATTTAATTATGATTCGATCATTGATTAAATTAACATATTATTACATGTAATAGATAAATTATTATGAAAGTTCATAACATCTATCTAATCATCTGGATATCTGCAATTTTACGTACTTCTGAAATATCGATGACGCAACAGATTTCTAAATTCTTCATTAATGATTTGCTTGCGCTTAATCATGAAACTTCTTCTTAGTTTCTTTTTCACGCAGCTGAAACTACTGAAAGTCAGAAAACTGTAACAGTTGAAAACGACGCCATACGCGTAGATATTGCACGTATCAATAATGAATAAGGCAACACGACGGTGGTAGTTAAAGTCGCGGATTGTCCCTTGCGGTCCCTGTGTCGGGGGAGAGCGTGTCAGTTGCGTCGATGATCGAACAGAGTGCCATTATTTTTGCATTTGAAACGTGTCACAGCAGACTCGATGCCGCCGTGATAGCGGAATAACGGTTGAAAAGAAAATGCAGGAAATGCGCACTGACGATATCGATTAGCCTAACGAGAACGCGCAATTATTAACATCTAGATAGATCGTTTGGCGAGGCATCGTCGAAGGAACAGTTTCAAAATGAGAATGAAAATGAAAGAAAGAAGGAGGGAAGAGATTTCAAATTCGAGTCATCTTTCAGGCTAATACAAAAATCACTTTCAAACAAATTGTTTCTTCGCGATTTAAGCTCAAACGTGAACTTAAATTTAATTTAAAATCAATAAAATTAGTTTTTTCTTACATTTCGATGTTTTATTTAAAGAAAAAAAAGAAAAAAGGAAATAGGTGGGAAGAAACTTTTCGTCCACACCCGCGAATCCTCGCGATTGAGAGAAAAATAAATTCCCAGAAATTCTTTTCTAATTCCAGGCTTAACCTCGCCCCGCTATCCCTCCACCCCTTGGCAATAAACGAATTTCCATGCCGCTTTCGTTTAATTAGCAATATCACGGGACGATCAGCGATGAAATTCGTTCGGTCGGAGGCAATATTATTTTCGTCGAAAGAGTCGGACTCGCGAGGGGGTGTCTCGCTAAACAAGGGACAGGTCTGCCCCTCGACTCGCAGGAAGGGGAAGAATATCAGACTGGCTGACGTCGGCTGGCCACTTGAAATGCCTGGCTGTCTGAGACCGAAATTATCGATACCCAACCCCTCCCCGTTCGAAGATTATTCCGTTGCCGCCGTTTCACGTTTACTCAACGTCGTTTCACGTTGGAAACCAACGTTGGAAATATCAATCTTTCCCAGGGGGGTGTAACGCTGATAATCCACCGGTTCGAGACCGTCGTCACTCCATGATCCCGTCACACGCCATTACCTCTGCGCCCACCTCGTATGCAACAACGCGTCGTCGATGGTTTTTTTTTTTTTTTTTTTTTTTTTTTTCCGTTTCCTCTCTCCTCTCTCTTTTTTTCTTTCTTTCTTTCTAGTTTTTTACTCGTGCATTGTAGCCGATAGCACCGAACGATAATACCACGCATTGGGGACTTGGTTCGAGGGAACATCGACGTTAATCTGGAGAGCGCAGAGACAGAATGAGCGTGAGAGAGAGCGGGTGATTTAGAGAGGGGTTGGGTCGGACAGAGGACGGGAGCGGAGACGCGCCGGTTGCGCCGAGGGGGATGAAACTCGCATACCTGCACAAATATTTCGTGCATGTGCGTGGAAAATATCGAACCAACTTTCTCCTCGCGTCCGTGGCGCGCGATACCTCGAATACCCTGAGCGCGGCACCCAGCTTCCCTCCGATACAGACAAGAAGGGGATAAATTCTTTCGCTGGATTTATGCCAGTAATTAGAGAAACGTTATATCCCCTCCCGCCCCCCTTTGCGTCGCGCGCCACCTACTCGTGCCCTCCCATTGGCCGTATTAAACTTACGTCGGAGAAACGAGACCCGTTGCGGCATAAATAAATCTCGAAGTGTTCAACGAGCTTCGAATTATAGTATATATACACACACACACATATATATATATATACATATGTGTATATGTATAGTACGTTCACGAGTCGCGTCGTTTTATATTCGTACTTTCGCTTGGAGCTGTTTGCTTGTTTCGCGGACGCTTTGATCGAATTCATACCCGTTTCCTAGAATTTTCTCGCGACAGAGATCCCCAACCGGGATGTTTTGGAGATACAGAGCGTATTGTGCATTACGTGCCGTGCGCGGGATTTTGCTGGTAATATCGCGGGAAATATTGAAACTGAAATGTTGAAAACTCAGTTGTCGACCTGGTTTCGAAATTCTGGAAATCCTCCGCGGTCTAACGTTACGCGAAAGGAAAAAAAGAAAAAAAGAAAAAAAAAAAGAAAAAAGAAAAAAGAAAAAAAACGCGCGCGGACAGCTGTAATTTTGACGTGCCGTGTTTTTTCAGCCCCGGTGGAAACAAGACGCGAAGCTCCGCCCGGCGAAAAAATTGCTCCGTCGCAGTTTTGGTTTTTAAATGTCGAGCTCGTTAAGGTATTTGAGCCTCGCCGGGGTTAGTCGCGTCATCATTATTTTCGTGCAGTCCCTTTGTACGGGGTTTAATTCGTCTCCCTGGAAATTAAAATTTATTTGTGCAAACTCGGTTAAACGTTTTTTGACGAAGGAACAAACAACAACGAGCTGGACGATAAAAGCTTCCACGAAATTAGCGTTTAAAATCTTACTTGCGAGACGCATCGTCTGATAATTCTAAGAAAAAGGGGGAAGAAATTTTTCATCGTCGAAATCCCTGTATCTCCGAACGCGTTTTCCCTCAACCAAATGCGATCGCGTCAAACCGAGAGCGATAACTTTGACGTCTTCGGAGGCAGACTCGCCAACAGGCGGTCGGAATTCCCCGAACGAAACGAGGAGTGAGATGTGCCGCGGCTACGGGCACGGAGAGCACCATAAAAATCCGCGTTTTCGCCCGCGGAGAATAAATTGGCTCGTATATCAAAGCAAATTAACGCTGGCGTCCGCGCGGACAATTAACGATTTTCTATAGGCCACGAACCCGCAGAGAGGCAGAAAGAGAGAGGAGGAGGAGAGGCGTCGTTCGTTCTGCGGCTATAAATTTCGTCGACCTCGGCTCCGGCATTTTGCACGTTCCTACAGCTGCTGCCAATTTTATGTTTCGCCTGTTATGCTAGCCGACAGCTCTGCCTACGGTCAACGCTTACCTGTTGGTCTGTTGTCTTGCGTGTATACCTCGATGACGATGTCATCGTCGTCGGGTTCGCTCGATTCTCAGACTTGTCGTCGAGATTTATTTGCTTGTTCGTGCGTGATTGATGGAAAGTAGGGAAAAAAGTTGGAAGAAAGGAGAAAAGAGATTTTGTTTCACAATTTTTCAAAGGACCAAGTCTCAAGGTATAGAAGATGGGGTCTTGGAATATTGTACGATTTCTTTGCGCGAAAAGTTCAAAAATCGAGAATTTTTCGATTATTAATTAAATAGCAATCCTGGAGCAGTGTACGTATTTCCATATATTTCCTCGATTCACGAAGAAAATTCGATCTTGCGACAGCGTGTTCCGTTCGAAACATTTTAGCAGAAAGAACGGAGCCATCCAGTTGGATGGAATTTAGGTCCGGTTAGTCAGTAAACGGTATTAATTCCAGTTTGAAACACTTGCACAGCTCCAATTCGTACTTTTAATCGGTGCCAACAATCCCATTGTAATTAGCCACTTTTACGGCTAATTGCAATGGCGTTTCACGGCCTATTTCCGCGCTGAGGGGGTAATACTCGAAACGGGTAACAGGCAAGGCATAATAGAGGTGCATATTAATTGGCTCTTTCGTCACCTAGTTTCTCTGCTTTCCGCCCCCGCGCCTCGTAATATCTTGTTATGTAACGCGTGCGCGCCAAGAAACTTTGCCGTGTAATTTTCGACATTCTTGGATGGAGGAGGGTTGAAGTTTAACGAGATAGTTCCCTAGACTCCTACGGATTATAGGAGACAAAAACTTGCGACTCGATTATCGTCACGTTGTCACGGATTTTGAAAATAATTTGCTCCCTGCTCGCTCCCCGCGCGTGGAGCGCGGAGTTCGACTTAACGTAATTGGTGGAAGTTAGAGAACGCGTTCGAGTGTTGTCGTCACGTTGCGAGCCGAAGAACTGGAACAAGGCGAAGTTTCACAGCAAAAGCCGTGAATGAAAGAGAAGATTGTGAAACATCGAAGGAAAGAACTTCGCAGACCAGGCGTAAAGAAACTTTCTCTCGCGTCATTTATCGTAATTCACCTTTAACGCGAACCACTCACGCTTCGCTTACGTACTCCGACTCGTCGCCAGTGTTTCTCGAGAAAATCTTGACGACTTCGTTCAAATTCTCACCTCAAGTAAAATTCCCCCGTTCTCTTGTAATTCTCATTCCACGAATTTTCAAACCATTTGTTATCGTTTATAAATTTGGCTTAGCTCCATAAATTTGGTCAGTCTCAGTGCGATACTCGAAGAATTGCGCAGGCAACGAGATAATTTCAAAAGATAATCGCTCGCGTAGGCGGCGAAATTTTGGAAACGTTCTCCCATACTTTCTCATTGGTATTAACGCATTCCTCGCTCCTCAGAGTCTTTCGAGAAAAGTAATCCAAAGATAAAGAGGAGGACTTTGTGGAGATCACTGTAATAGTAGTAAGAAACTGCGCGACTTATCGATACGAAACAAGTTACAGGCGCGATCGCTAAGTACCAGACAATGCCACTCCTACTCGAGGTCTGCTCCACGCCCCCTCACGAACCACGTGACCCAAATCAACCAATCGCTAATTTTCGTTGCATCAGCGTTGCACCTGAAGAGGCCCCATTTTCAATTAAAACATTGAGTGATTGTTCTTAAGACTGCTTTTTTCCCTTTTTTGATACTTTCAACGCGTCTTTTTGCCGGGCGTTTGTACGTACAAGCTCGGGACGTGAATGAATATCTCAGGGAATATATCGGTTCTACCCGCGAGCGTCGATCGGTTGCCGGCGGAATTCCACGAACCGTTGGTTCGTTGGTTCATTCGTGAAAGTTTTATATTTCTCGGCCGCGATTTCGATCGTGTGACAGTTTAACAAACGTGTTTCCGTTCGGTAGCGGCGCGCACGCCGCTGTTTCCTACCGTAAGTTTCAAACAGACGTCACTCCCGTGGGCGATGCATGTTTCATCGGATCGATTTTCCAAGTGACGTCACGTCGGTATTAACCGCGGCTTCTTTCAATTATTAAAACCCGGCTGAGCCCGACGTCACCCCACCGCGTTGCATGCGCACACCACCCTACGTAAGTTCAGTACTTTGACCTGTCGAGGATTACGTAGCACGATCGTGTGTCGTTACACTCGCTGGCTCTCTCTCTCTCTCTCTCTCTCTCTCTATCTTATCTGCCTGGTCGACCGAGGAAAAACCATGACCAGGGGATCCAACTATCTTTTTTATGAGCTCGCGTTCGCCGGGCGAACCACCGGGAGATTCGTTCGAGATTACGTTTACGATTTTGTGGGAAATTTCCTGGCCGGGCAGGTTGATTCGCCATAGAGAATCGACGAGTATCTGGCTTGTTTCGCGGACAGAAAGAGTCAAAGGGATTTCGCGCGTTGCGTTTTTCTCCTCCCTTCTCTGGCAAGTTTCTCCTTGCCTCTCGTTTTCATCTCGTGGAATTTTCAGAGATTTCATCGGTACTGAATACCTATAACGCTGGAACTACCAGCGATTAAAACGTAAAATTTCCATCAGAGATGTTAAAGTACAAGAGAAATAGAAAACTTTACCGTACAACGAAGTACGCAATTTTACGTCTGAAAGATGTCCAACAAAAATTACAAATTGGTCATTTTGATAGTGTTAATCAGTTCGACTTGTTGAAAAGTTCCTTCCTCTAGTGTTAATGTCTAGTTCATCGATGTTAAAACGAATAAAAGGCGAGAAAGCTGGTAAAATCTGGAACATAGTTTCAACATCATTGTTAATACAATACGTCAATAGTAGTCATGATTCTCCGAGCTTCGCCAAATGTAACTTGCGACTTTGAGTTTTTCATAATTTCAAACGTAGCTCTGGCAAAGTGTGTAACTTCCGCGAACCAGCGTAGTACAAATATTGCCAGTAGAGTGTAAAGTGTACGCTCGGAATAAAAAAAAAAAAAAAAAAAAAAAAAAGAAAGAAAAGGAAGGAAAGTATACCCTGATACTTCCAAAAAACGACGTGTACTCGGTGGAAGTGGTCAAACTTCTGGCGGGTGTAACTACAGCGTACTTTTACGATTATAGTTCAGCGAGCAAGCGATTATATGGTGGAAAGTTGGCAAGTGTGCTTTGGAAAGTTTTTAGATGTAACTTCGCCGTTTCCGCGAGAATCTTAAGCGACTCTTTCGCGTTGCCCTCGCCCATCGCCTTCCCTCCGAATTTCAAAAAAAAAATACACGCACCACGTGGCTAGAGGATCCGCGTAATCGCGCCGCAACAGCAACGATCTTCTGGCATTTCATCACGTGCGTATAAATGAGCAAACTTTGGAAATTGCTCGGAACTTCTTCCTGCGCCTAATTGTAAGAGCAAGGTAATTGTCATCTGCTGCGCGTCCGACACGGAAAAACCAGACTTGGGACTGTTTGTCTAGTCGCTCAAGTTTCAAGACTTAAAACAGAGTCGGCTAACTGGCGGCCCGCGGGCCCTCCCCTCTACTTTCCCGATCGTTACCCCCTCCACTGCGTCGATCTCCCCACTACATCGAAATTCCCTCGCCACGCACGAGCCCCACTCTTTTAGTCTGTTGATTTCTCTAACAGCGGAGGATCGGGAAAGTTGTATCCTTAAATTCCCAAGTCAATAAACTTTCTTTGTATTTATTTTAAACGACGTAGGTTGCACATTTGCATTATCTTTTTCTCGCGTAACATCGATTCGGTTCTAAGCAGCGGCGATATTTCCCAATGGCGGTATTTCGGGCAATAATTCGCCGAATTATTATAAATTGCGGTGAACGCGCCGCGTTAATTCCATTTTTGACGGCGTGCCAAATTGAAAATGTGCCAAGTTGTTGGTAAGCGGCGGATCCGCGCGCTTTATAACCGTCTGTTAATGTTAACGAACTGTGCGTTATATACACACGCGGAGCAGTCGCTAATGGAAGCTGCTTAAATAGTCGAACGCGCTCAGTATTTCGAGCTATTGATCGCGCGAATCGGAAACAGGAACAATTACGATTAGCTGTACGTGGTTAAAACGTGGTTATATCCACCGGAGAAAGGAAGTTCGTAATAACGTCGGAGTGGAAATAAAAGGAATAAAAGTGAAAGGATAAGTTTCCGCGCGCGCGAGAGAGAGAGAGAGGGAGGAGCGGAAACTTTTCGTGGATCTATTCGCCAGGCATTGGTCAACTTGAAATTGAATTTCGCGTCGAGGCTCGCTTTTGCAATTCAAAACTCGCGATTATTGCCCGATGTCTGAGCATAATGAGAACATTTACGCGGTATAATTTATACGGGAGATCGTGGCATCGCGCCTTTGATCCTCGTTTCCTTCGGTAATCCAGTTAAGCGTGAGATCAAAGGCTACCTTTTCTTTTTTTCTTTTCTCCTTTTTTACATTTTTTCGATTTCTCATGATTATCGTGTTTACAGAACGCGTTAATCAGAGAAGTTCTCATTTGTCCCAGCATTGTCTATATCGTATGTAGTAAATTTGTAAATGTATCATTTTGCATTTACATATTTTATTACAAGCAAGCCTAGGTATATATTTAATTATCAAACATTGATATTGATGATCGATGTTTAATTTTCCTCGCTTTCCTCCTCTCGAAGGTCGATTCGTGCGATTTGTTCAAATTTATTTCCTGATAGAGAAGATTTTCGAGAGAACGAGAGGGCGAGCAGAGAACAGTATTGTGTGTCAGGCGACCATAGCACGAAGAGATCATTACGACTATAGTCGCTGGCAATGGTTAAAGGGTTAAGAAGGAGAACTTTAGAACTAAAGACAGTTTAACCCAGTAACCAGGTCATTGCTTAATCGCGAAACTTCTGCGATCGCGTAACTAAATATTCATGAAATGAAATCAATTTCGATTGGGTTCCCGTCGGCTCTTGGCGTGTGCAGAGCGGCAGGAATAACCATAAATAAATCAATTCGTCGAAATTAATTCGATTCGTTAAAGTTCATAGGTGAAAGTTCGTTGCGTCTCTTTCGAATTAAACGGAAAGTTGGCCGACGTTGAACGAGATCAGTATTACCGAAAAATCTCACTCGTAACGAGCAAAGACGTATGGAACCTCTATGAATGTGGTTTATGAAAGTATTCGAACATTTTCTATATAGAAGAAATTTACGTACATTTATAGACGTAGATATATAGTGTGTTTTCGAATACTTTTATGAGCCACTGTATGTACTTTCACATCCAATAACGTTTTCTACAATATAATATGTTGTATGACACAGTATTATCTACAATATTACGTGTTATATGTAATCAAGAACGAAACGTGACGCTCAAAAAAAAAAAAAAAAAAAAAAAAAAAATTCCAATCCACTGGAATTTGCGCGTGAAACGAATTCAAGAAGTATAGTCCGTAATCGTCGCGAGATTCGATTAGGTGCTTACTTTGGCGTCGCCTGGCCGCTTCAGACCGTTCGTACGGTGGCGTCGAAATGTTGGCAGACCAGCGGCAGGCGGTTGGGCGGTCGCGTAAATACGTGCAACGTAACAAGACAACAGGCAGGTAGCAGGCTCTCGATCGAATAATTACGACTCGGCCAGCTGGTCCCCAGCTTTTTCGCGCTCGATGTACAATTATCGATCCAATTACGCGAAATAGAACGGTCGATTGTGCCGCTCGTTTAAGTAAGCTTTATTCAATTCCGGCGGTAATTGTGTTTTGACTTTGACGGCTTTTATACCGTCCGTCGAGTGGAAACGCCAGGGCGAGAAGAGAGGAAGAGAGAAGGAGAGAGAGAGAGAGGAAACGAAACGCGGAAAAAGAGACAGCCACTGTTGATCCGTGACGCGTCAAGCCGTACCGGAAATACAAACCGGAAATATCGGGAGCACTTTGGCGCGCAACGATCGCTGTAAATTCCCCCCCGATATCTGCCCTCGCCTTCAGCCGCGTTTGCACGAGCAGAAAAACACTCTGTTTGCAAGGAACAATGACGCCTGGATCACAATGCACGGCAAATAGATTGTTTGGAACATATCGGTCTGAACGCGTCGCATTGTCGCGTGTTCGTGTTAAAAAGGTACATCGACTGACAAAAGTGTTTGCTGGCTTTGAGAAACAATAAAAAGAGAGAGAAAGGGAGAGAGGCTAACCAGGGAAACGAACGTTACATCGTTGGGACGCGACTCGCTGGGTGAATCGATGCGCCCTGTGTTCGTGACGCGTACAATGCTCTACGTGCATTCCACCCATTGTGCCGTTTTTCTTTTGGCTTCGTGCGGCTTTTTCGTTTCGTAATTGTTCTTGTTTGTAATCGGGTTGTAGGGGAGTTGATGTTTTAAACGACCAAGCGATTCGTCGCGGCCCGACTCGTCTCTGACTTGCACTTCGTTTCAGAAAAGTGCTGACGCTCCTGACGATCTGTCGACACGGATCGTTGTAAAGGGACAACTCTTCCTCGTTGGAAAAAAATGGACGAATCGGGGGAAGAAAAGCCGCGAAAAGCTTGAACACGTTGCTCGATCGACGAATTTTCAATCTCGATTAAGGCCGAAAATTTGTAAATTTACTTTTTTCGAACTTATCCTCGGAGATCAACTCTCAATTAATAACATACATGATAAAGGACAAAAGCTCTTGCTTAGAGTTTCGTAAATTCTCAACGCCGAGCAATCGTTACTGTAATAAATTCGTGCAAATAGTATCTTCTAATGGTGCTATAGTGACTCAAAGAAATTTCGAAATTATCTTTTCGAGGTCATTCCTGTTGAAAAATTTCATTCACTAGCGACAGTTTTTGTTTTTGAGATTCTTGGAAAATACTCGTCGCAGACAGAGAGAGACTTGCAGATACGATTGATTAAAGTAGCAAAATGAAAAGACGAACACTCTCGAGGTTGTTAGGTTGAGTGACTTGGTCCGGCATACTGGTATCTCCCCCAGTAGGTCACTGGGGAGAGTCATCATTTGTCTCACATTACTAATCGTCGTGCACTCGTTTAACGCTTAGAATGACACCCGTCGTAATACACGGACGTTATCAGCAGAGGCAGCAACGTGACAGAGCGATGCCAGTTGGCTATGTGGGGTCGTGTGTTGATCGATAAGACGATACGGGTTAACTGTGCGAGATACGACCCCCTAAGTTCCTACAGGGCTCCAAGCAACGCACCCAGGAACCGAAAGTTTTCTCGTCATCGTTTTGCTCGTATTTCGTCGACTTTTTCACCGCAGTTTACTTAATATTTCACAGATATTTTATATACGACCAATAAACAATATTTAAATTTTATCGTAACATTTAAACATTTCCATTTCACGAACACATTACGCTTTCGAATTTTGAATAAACGTTGTCGAAATATCTCTAGAAAATTGCACGCGAATCGCATGTTTTAGAAACTCGCGTCTTCTTCAAATGAAAATTCAGGAATTTCTATTTTTTTATTTCACTCAAAGAGAAAATACTAATTCACGATATTTAAGTATTTCACACAGCATGTTATCCTTTCCGGATTTTGAATAAACGTTGCCGAAACATCTCCAGAAAATTACACGGTAATCTGCATCTCTTCGAGGAAACCATCCGCGGAGGAAGCTTCTTTCTATTTTTTATTTACACAAACGTGGCGTCGAAAAGCCGGAAAATTGGCTGGCTAATCGTACACGTGTCTAGCAAGGTAGGTTCTCTAATTAATCGAATGCTCGGAGCAAGAACGAGCGCCTCGCGACCCACCCGCCGTGAAATCCCCGCTCTATGCAAATAGCCAATATTACGTTTCCAAAGCGAGGCACCGCCGCTCGTAACGCTCGTTAAAGTCGGTCGAATCCATCAATCTCGGCTCGCGTCTCTCGTTCTTCACGACGTTCATCGCCCCACAACGTCGATTCGAAGAACCGCCCCACTTGCGCTCAAAGAAAACATATTTCCGAAAGAGCCTCCGGCTAAAAATTAATATTCTTTGGTATCCTTCAGCTCCCTCGAAGGATTTCCGCGACGTCTAAATCAGAAGAGGTTCGAGAAAGAGAAAAAGAGAAAGAGAGAGAGAGAGAGAGAAAGAGGCCGAAACAGCGTTTCCCAAACTGTCGGCCAATTAATCTTATTAATTTGTCCCCGCGTTCTGGCGATCCCCTCTAGCGGTCCGCGTGATTTATGAAACGTTTAATTAAAGGTTTCATAAAGACGCCGAACGACCCATCGCCCTCTTTACGGACGCGCTCGAACGACCGATCGGCGCTCGATTGATTCGCGCGTTAACGATCCGGCCGGAGAAAGACCAAGCGAGATAGACAGACTTTTTCACCGATCGATGCTGCCATCGTCGGATATATCGAACGATATATCGCCCGATTATTCGATTGGATGTTACGCGGCCGGTTACGCGGTAATTAGTTAGGATCGCGCTCTTTCACGTTGGCCTGTTTTCCCTCCAAATAGGCGGTAATCGTTTACATAATGCCGTTGTTAATAATCTGTATCGAAAGCACTTTGTCGAGAGTTTGCCGAGATAATGGCCGAGAGAGAAATTATCGCGTTACGTGCCTGCTGCGCCGGCCCGTCCTTTTACGCGATTAGGTGTGATTATTTCCACGATTTAGGAGAGTTCACGAAAGAGCGACATGGAAACGTTCTGCGTCCGAATTTCGTTTTCCAATTCAACCAGCAACGCGCGCGTTTTAAACCTTCTGTAAAGTATAATGAATCGAGATTCTCTGTATGGTACATTGCCCAATCGAAGTTCGCGTGAAATTGTAGGTCACGGACACGAAACTCTCCCTCTTCCTCTCTTTCTCTCTCAATCTTCGATGATCAAATTATCGCGACGATCGTTTCCAATAGCTTGACGCGCAGCGAGCAGAAAGTTGCCAGTGTAGACTTTGCAGCGGGTAAGAGAAGCAAAGGTACTAATTAGACGGATCCTAATTATTCGAAACCGGCTGCGCTGTGCAACCGGCGCAAAACTGTACGATGTTGACTGTTAACGGGGGAACCTCGATTATCCTCTGCGCACAATACGAACGAAGCTAGCTCACGGCTGTTCAAACGTCCTATAATTACGATGGGAAATTACATTGTCGATTCTGTTGAGGCCTCAAGATGTCGTCTAGGAACCCTCGTCAGGGATCAAGGACAAGGAACGATACATACCTTACTATTGAACACAGCTCAAGAAAGAGTCGATCGAAAATATAAATCAGCACGTTTAAATTATTTCTTAAAGTTGTTTTAATTATTTTCCATTTGTTAACTGTTTTCCAGTTGTTAATACCGATGATTAAATAACGATCGTTTCAAAATACAATGAAACAAGAAAAAGAAAGAAGATGAAGAACAAGTTGGAAAAAAATTTCGAAAATGGAAAATCGGACCGCATCGAACGAAATTTAATCTCCGAAGTGTGATTCGCGTCAAAATTTTAATTCCACGAATATTTTTTCACGTCATACTGTAATTTCTACATTTTCGAACCAAGTTAAGATTTTCAACATTTCGACGGAAGTAATTAGCGTTAAGTTGTTCGTTTAATTATTTTCCATTAGTTGTTAGTACTGATGATTAAATAACGATCATTTCGAAATACAACGAAACAAAAGAAAGAAGAAGGAGAAACAAGTTTCGAAGAAAAAATTTCGAAAATGGAAAATCGGACCGCATCGAACGAAATTTAATCTCCGAAGTGTGATTCGCGTCAAAATTTTAATTCCACGAATATTTTTTCATGTCATGCTGTAATTTCTAATTATGAATTTTCGAGCGAAGTCAAGATTTTCAACATTTCGATGGAAGTAATTAGCGTTAAGTTTAAAGAAACTGCACGCGTTCCATTCACTTTTCGAAATCGCGCAAGCGAGGAGAAAAATCCGTCATTTGTGTCAAACGTACTGGAACAGACTCCACGATTCCTTGTTCCTAAATCTAACGTCCGAATCAGCTGTCACCGACAGAAAGGAACGTCCCTTTTGTCCCGAGAGTCGCTCGAGATTTGGCCAACTGACCGAGTGAAAGCGTTATTTCCAATCGCGAACGAGCCGAATTAAACGTCGCTCCGCTCGGAGCGGAATCACTCGACGAGCCGCTCGCAGTTCTTCAACGGCAACTGGATATTACGACTGGCAATTACTCCGCCAGAGACTAGCTTCAAAGGTAAACTTGGAAAACGTCACTTCGAATCTTTTTCAGCCGCGGATGATCCTTTCGCGGTCGGCGAATCGAAAACTAGTCAATTACAGGTACGTCCGTTTGCAAAGAAAAAGCCTCGTTGCATCTGACCTTTTGGCTTTTCTCTCCGGCAACGTGAAACACGCTTTTTTTTTCACTAAAACAAATGAAACGCGAAAAGTTTTCCACGTAGAACGTTTATTCGCGATAAACTAAATTGTTTCTCTCTCTCTCTCTCTCTCTCTCTCTCTTTTGAAGACGAAATAAAATATTCATCTAAATATTTATGGACTCGATGCTCAGAATGTATCTCTGGCAGCAATTGAATACTCTTCTCGACAATTTTCTCTTTCTTCGACTCGGAATAACTTTCAATCTGTCTTCAGCTAATTCGATTTACCACGTTGGCATTTTTTTCAAACGAAAGCGAGAAAAAAAGTCTTGCATAGTTGGAATTTTTCTTTCTCGAACTATTAACTTTCCATACTCGTTTGACGTTTAGTCTCCCTGTCGTCATTATTAATACTCGAGGGTGTAGCGGTTCCAAGGTTGTCAAAAAATTAGGAAGTCGCGCCGAATTGAAGATACAACGAAACAAAATAAAAAAAAAAAGCGTGTACGAGAGCTGAGTTACGATCGTCAGGAGAGCGTATTTGCATGCGAACAGCGTCGAACGAGTTCGACATTTTCGGACGCAGGGAGGGGGGGAAAAAGAATTTACGCGTCCCATTAGCGTCCCGACGATGGTCAAATGTTTTTGTAAAGCTGTCGCTGTTCGGGTTTTATCGCGGCGATCGTTGCGAAACTTTTACATTCTCGTCCTGGCGATGATTCACTCGTCGGACTAGGGACTGGTAATCAGGGACGAAGCGTTGCGCAAAATCCTGCGACCGAAACACACACGAGGAGGTGGAGGACCCCCACTCCCGTTCGTGTCGTGCGAACGGTTTTTTCGATTCTGCGATTCAATTAGCCCTTTTTTTTTTTTTTCAATTTGCATTAACGTCGTGGCAAGAGACACGCGATCGAATTGCTCGTATAAATAAAATTTCGTTCTTTTGGGTTCGGTTTGGAAAAGAGTGCCACTCTTTAGGAATTTACGTGGTTAAGTTTCGCCTGAAAATTGACAGAATAGTTAAAATGCATGGGGAAACTTTTAAACGTTGATGCGGGGTGTGCGATTATGTACTTTTTTTTTTGTGTAATCCTGGGAATTGACTTTAAAAGAGTTTCGTGCGTATAGGTTAAAGGTGTGTTAACAAAGGTCCAGCAGGAAACGTAACGCAAAAGAGCAGAGATTGTTACGTCTTCGTTTATTTTTCTTCTAACGTAATCACCGTGCAGATTAAATGTCTCTCCGCCACGAAATAACTTGAATTTAAAATACAATTTCTAATGAAACTAGTGTCCATTCTCGCTTGATTTGCACAAAAAAAAAAAAAAAAAAAGAAAGAAAGTATTCCAAAGTTTAAATTCAAAATTTAAACTATACACAATGCACGACTCTTTTAATACAATTCGTGCGTATAATTTCTAATAAAACTAGCGTCCGCTAAATTTGACGAGTGTCCTTAAAGCGATAATTTTTTAAAAATCTGTTTCAAAATTCGCCATAAATCCAGGAATCAATAAAATATAATTCTTATAATTTAAATTAAATAAATTTCCATATGTAATTACTAAATGAATTAATTATTATATATAGGAGCTATTATTGCTATTGAAAGTCAAACAAACAGATTGAAAATACTTGATTTTCACAGAAGAAGAGAAGCGAAGCAAAGTGTAAACAAATGTTCAAACTAATTGCGAACGACGATGCATCAACAGGATTCAAACTCCGTCCAAGTTTCCGTGCCAGAGATTTTACAAGCTGTTGCCTCTGTTCCCCACGGCGAACGTGCGAAACGCGCGTACCGTTCGGCCGCGCGAGAGGAGAGAGTACACAGCACGTTGCCGCGCTACGGTAGATAAGGTTTACAGCGCGATAACCGATAGGAAGGCGATGGCGTACGACGATATATCCCTCGCGTGTGTGTCGGCCTGCCCGATAAACCTCCTATCGTCTTGCCTCGTCGTTCTCGCGGGGCTGCGAGCCGGCGAACCGTTTCACGCGGCACGTTGCACGATGATCCATGCGAGCCGCGGCCGCGTTTATTGCCGCGAATCGATCGGCCAGCATCGGGGATCTCCGATCGCGGCGGAAGGAGAACGCTTTTCATTAAAGTTCCGCGGGGAGAGAAATTGGGCCACTCGCGCGCGCGCGCGCGGTTAAGGCGACGACACCATCGGAAATTCCGAAAACTTCCGCTCGGTATATTGGTTTTAAAGTTCCCCGGCCGCGTGGCTCGCGGCTCGGAGTTATCGGGAGGAGATTAATAAAAAAAGGAGCGAGGGAGCAGGGCGAGCGAAGAACGTGTGCTCGATAACGCGAGTTTTATTACCGGAGGCCCGGTTGATAGGCGGCGCGGTGGGAATTACGCTTGGAAATTGGGTAATTTATGAAATTCTCCCTTGGCAAAAGAATTCCAGAGGAATTTCGAGGCCGTGTTTCGTATTTAAGAGGGTGGTTCCGTTCGTGTCGAACTGTTTCTCTTTATTATTATTATTATTATTGTTTCTTTTCTTTCCTCTTTCGGAGGGGGAATCGAAATTACGCTTCGACGGGATCCGTTTTCTTTCCACAGAGGAAGGAAGTATAGTAACGTCACTGTTTCACGGGACGGGATTTTTCGCTTCGCCTTTTGACGATGAAAGTCATTCATTGGATTTGCAAGTACAGTTTTAGACGCAAAGTCAATCTCTTCCTCCATCTCTTTTTCGAATTAAAGAAACGGGATCACTTTGTAACAATGAGAAGAATCATTTTCGCGTCGCAGAACGCGCACGCTGCAAACGTTCGAGACTGATTTAACAGTCGTTTGTTCCTTTTGTCGCGTAACCCTCGATAGGGGAGTGGAAGAGTGTGCCGCGGTGTGACGAGGATCGAGGCCATTCTCACGGAATTACCCCGAAAGCTCCATAAAAATTATTTTCCACCGCGGACAGCTCGTCTTCCAATTTATTCCCATTCGACTCGCTCCCGATACATATTCAAGAATCGATATTTTTCCCCGCCCCTCCGAAAAAAATTCTTTTGTGCCAAATATTGAAATTGCTTTTTTCCTCGAAAGCCGCCTTTGTGCTCGCAAGCCACGCGAACCGAAAGCGGGATGAAAAGAGCACGTGGATGTCATGCAGGTAACACGTAAGCGCCACCCTTCGTCCCCTCCTGTTTCTTTCTTTCTCTCTCTCTCTCTCTTGCTCGCTCTCTGTGTCCCCCCTTCCCTCCGTCCTCCTTCCTCCTTCTGCCATTATTTTTTCTCTCTTCCTCCCTCCCTCTCCCTCTCTCTCTCTCTCTCTCTCTTCTTTCTCTATTCTAAACCACGAAAATTAGGGCAATGACCAAGATAAGGGCGACACCACCACGCGACCAACCCTCCGTCGGGTTTCGACCCTCGTTAGCGCGACCCAGTACCGACTCCTGGCATAACCAGGCACCAGAAACGCTGAAATCGTACTCCCATTAGTTCCGGAAACCGTGGCAGAACGATATTGTTGCGGAACATTATTTTAAGCGCACGCGAACGTGAATGCACCGACCAGCGGACATATTGCCCGGCGGGATACGCTCCGACTTTTGGCGGCGGGTACTTTCTCACCCGGGAAAATGGCGAAAGGAACTGGGACGCGAGAGGAAAACAAAAGCAAGGGGGGAATCGTCGATTGCCCCGAAATTGCAACGTTCGTTGGTAAGTTACGCGCTTCTAATTGGCGACGTTCGCGCGCGTAAATCGATAAACAGGTTGCCTAGGGGGAAAAAAATTGCACGAAACCTGTACGCATCGATGGCGGCAATTTGTTGCCTCGGAAATGGGTCAAACGCGCTGGACACGGGGGTTTTCACGGTTTTACGTCTCGCGGAGATAGAGCAAGATACATCGACGGCGATTCTTTTCCTTTTTTTTCTCTCTTCTTTCGATCGCGCTTTTTCGGATTGACGGATCGTCGACGTGTTCTTCTCTTTTTTCTTTTTTTTTTTTTTTTTTTTTTAAA
>KQ435749.1:867839-886575 GCA_001276565.1 Melipona quadrifasciata
CCCCCCCCCCCCACACTCTCTCTCTCTCTGTCTGTTTCTATTCGTCCGCACGCGTTCCTACGCAGCTGTATTCGCGTGTACATGCATAACTGTCCGGGACCGTGTCTCCGTTCTGTCTCTTATTGAAAATCAAAATTCAAGCGAATTAGTTGGATGCGCAGACCTTGGAGAGAGGAGGAGCACAGCCCTCCTCCTTCTCTTCCTCGTCTTTCCACGTGTTCCAAGCTCTCGCGTTCGCCGAGCTTAGCATCGAGTATCGTGATTTCCCTTGCTTCCTTCCCCCGTGGATACTGCTACGCTACTGGCGGAATAGAACCTGCACGGACAGACGGAGAGACAGAGAGACAGAAAGAGAGAGAGAGAGAGAGAGAGAGAGAGAGAGAGAGAGAGACGGAGAAATGCTCGCAGGCCTTCGGGTTTCGTGTGTTTGCTCGTGGACGAGCGTATATACGGGCGTCAGCTAGGGAGAAGTATAATTGCTCAATCGTAACCTGGCCAGTGCTGTAAGTGGATCCACGGTACCCTCACCTGCGGCCGGGATAATTAAACTTCGCAGACGCGGTGGCGCGCTGGCCCCGCCGCCGACTCTCCGATGCGTCCGAAAGGAAAGCTTGCCGGCAAGTCGCGATTCTCGATCACGGATAGGGAGAGAAAGAGAGTCGGTCGATGAAATGCGAAGGGTGGAAGGAATCGTTGTAAGGAGGGGCTTGATAATGGCGTGGATATTCGATATTCGGCGAGCTTTTTCTTTTGTTCCATTCCTTTTCAATCTGCGAGGAGAGCGCGCAGATCGTACGTATGTACGTAGCGATAAAATTTAGCGCGATTCATTATCAGTTGTTTGTAAGACTTGTTGTTTACAGCCAATTCAGCCATTAATTGCGGAAGTGTGTCGATCGTAAAAAGTGAAACGAGGGGTGGAGGGAGGGATGTTGACTGTCGTTTTGTGTCTGGCTTTTTTAATGAAATCGGGCAGGACGCGGATGCTCGTCCGGTGACACCGATGCCGGGAAACGCGGAAATATTCCGCTCACGCGTGCATATTATTATCGTTCCTGTAATATTACACGAATGAAAATCATTTTATATTAAAATGAACCGATACGTTGCACGCGTTTACGTTGCAAACATCAGAGGACTTGCCCATTGAATTGGGATGTCGTTGCGTAAAACGATCCGATTAATATTACGTTATCGACGTTAATTTCATTTTAATTCCATCTCTCGTTCAACTCGGGAAGCGAAGGGAAACGTTTCATTTCAATTGTCGAGTTTATTTCGCTGCAAGTAGACTCGAGTGTCTCCGTTGTCGGGCAAATCGCGCGCAAATAATTTTTTT
Organism: Melipona quadrifasciata; assembly: GCA_001276565.1. Taxonomy (NCBI): domain Eukaryota; kingdom Metazoa; phylum Arthropoda; class Insecta; order Hymenoptera; family Apidae; genus Melipona; species Melipona quadrifasciata. The sequence continues at coordinate 869,179 of KQ435749.1, forward strand.
ATTTTTTACTTTTCTCTTCTTCAAACGTATCTCCATTCACGCGTACACGATATAAAGTCAAATATTTACGCGTCTTTTTTTAATACACGCTCGCTGGGTGTATTTTCGAAAAAAAAAAAAAAAAACTGTTTTCCTCTCGCTGACTTCAGTTAACACGCACATTGTCCGCGTAATCTGCTCTGAACGTGCCCGTTCGTTCGCGCGCGTTTCATTCAGTATTTTCGTTCGGTAATGCATCTTTTTCAGTTTAGTTACTATTCGATTCGCTCACTCACAATCTCTCTCTCTCTCTCTCTCTCTCTCTCTCTATTTTTCCACGCTGCACGCTATCGACCGTTAGCGTATTGCGTTTTGCGCCGCGAAAGACCTCTAAAATTGAAAGCACATTTTTCATAAACTTTCTGTGACAGAGCTATTAAAAAACACGAATTCGTTGAATTCGTTGCACGCTTCTGCAAAAACAAATTACTATATACCTCTGCCTCTGTCGTTTCCAAAACATGGTTTTCGCTGTTTAGAAAATCCTCGAAAACCATCGCTGCAAAGAAAAATTATTTTGTTTGATGTTTCGTTTTATTTATTTTTTTTTTTCTAAATACACAGAATTGGAGTTCGTCTTTTAGCTTTGAATTTGTTTAATTAATCTTTGCCCTTGTTGACAGAAAATGATCGAGAAAGAGATTACATACGTACGCAGACAAAGATGTAACAAAGTAACCATAATATATCAATTGACAATTAAGCCGTTCAGCATCGAATGAATTTATGATACGTGAAATCGTTCTCGAGGAACTTACGAACTAGTAAAAATAACAATTTTGTTTGTTGTTTGATTTCGTAACGAGTGTGTCCATCAGTATCCTACCGCAAAGAGGCAAACCTCGAACGGAAGAACGGAAGAAGTTCCTTTCTGAGCTCTCGTCGTTATCCCGAGGCCCGAAAATGATCGCTCGAAAGCGTATAATGGTTTCCCATCGACGAGCCGGTTGATCACGGGGCAATCTCTCCTCGCCAGTCGCGGCTTATTTCGCTCGGTCGACGTCGAGTGCATCGATGCACGACGGCTACCGCGAATCGCGTTAGAGGACGATGAATGGCTGCTGGCCCTGTTTACGGCCCTGGGGACGAATGCGATTTCGTGTAAAATTGGGAACGAAGCAAGCAGTAGTAAAAAGTTGTTCCTTGTCGACAGAATCCATAGTGTTTCTACCTTTCTCTCTCTCTCTTTCTCTGATCGTGGTTCACCCCTAGCTCCCTTAGAGGAGCTAGCCGAAGGGGGTTGGAAGGGGTTGGTGGATGCAGCAACATCGTGGCGACGCCTCGGGGGCAAACGGCGCTGAATAGAAGCGGGAAGAAGGCAGACGAGGGTGCAAAACCCAGCTCGACCCGGGAGAGTAGACAGTTTAGCCAACTTTCAGATTTACACCCTTGCAGTTCGTTCACGGGCCGCCTGCTTCGGCAGACGAGAAGAGGGTGAAGGAAGGAAGGAGAGAGAGAGAGAGAGAGAGAGAGTGAGAGTGAGAAGATAGCTCCGGGGTTGGATGGGACACGCTCGGGATCCTCGGCTTCTTACTCCGTACAATGCTCGATTTTCATGCACGCGCGTGTGTGTACGTGTGAAACCAGTGTCTACAAGAACTATACCTCTGTAGAATGATCCCCGTCCGCTCGGGCAAGTTCTCGTTTCGCGAACAGGTTGAAACTTCGATCTCCGGCCGCTGCGAATATCGGAGGAGGACGCGAAGCTTTTGCGAAAACCAAACCACGTTCTCTCGTTCCCCGACGATTACCAGGGCAAGGACAAAGAACCTAAACGTGAATTCTAGCTCCCTGAATCTCGGTTTGGGTTTTGGTTGTACGCTTACGTTTGACGTAACTTGTGAAAAATTATATTAGCTTTCGCAGTCTGAATGAGGCGTACGCAATTGAAACAATTGCCAGCTGGACCCAGTTACCTGGACAATTCCAACGAGAGAATTTCTGAGACTTCCTGTGAAGTTTATTTTCGAGCCGGATTAATTTCCCCCATAGACAGACTGGAAAAATGTTAACATCGTGCACGCCGGTGATTCGGTAATCGAGGCTTGGCTTTTTCATCGGTCGCCTCTTTTTATTAACTCCGCTTGAATTTTTTCCACCGCGTTTTCGCGCACCGAAGGCTCCGATTCGCGACCCGCATCGAAAAAGCACGTTAAAGACAGCGGAAAACACCGAGCACCCGTGTCTAACAATTTTCCGATAATCCGTGAACCGCCACAAAGACGAAAACCACGATGGCAGCGTAGAAAAATCCGGGCAGCGGTGTCGCCGTGGCGTGTGCAACGTCCCTTCGAGCCAGCGTCTCACCGGTAACACACGTGTTTGGGTGTTCGAGCGGATTAACCAATCTCCTCCACCTCCTCCCTTAGGCCAGCTCCGCTCCCCTCTTTGCCCTCTTCATCCTTAATAAACGACGGAAGTCTAATGTACTTATCGCCCTCGCTAAATAAGCCGAGCGCTCCTCGGCGTCAAAGAAATGTAAGCAGCTTATTTATTTCGTCGTTTGATAAATACCGGCAATTAAGCTTAAAGAGCGCGCGGCCGGGACGCGAGAGGCCCCGGCTAGGTCTACGGGAGGACGACAGGAAGGGATGGCAAAAGGGAGAAAGACGGTCGAACGAGAGGCGGGATGGGAACAGTAGATGAGAAGAGAAAGAGAGAAAGAGAGAGATAAAGTGAATGCTCACGCTCTCTTTGGATCCTCGACTGCCGCGCGAGAAGAAAGACAGAAGCAGGTGAAGGAATGATGGAAGAAAGGAGCTTCCTCTTCTTATCTACAAGCTCCAATATACCGAGAGCAGTTCGACCCCCAGTTTTCCGTTGGCGCGAGGCCCTCGACGCCTCGGCGTCGTCTTAATGCAATAAATGATCTCATTTCGGTGATAACTGTCTTGATATATCGCGAGTAGCGCGGGGGGAGGTGATCTTTCGAACAGTTGCGGCCTACGAAGGAGGGCAGCAGAGAGGACGGTCTTCACGGTCAGGAAGCGAACCGAACTTCCTTTCCATCGACTGCCACGAGATCATCCCGGCCCGATAGATAAGCCCCTTTTACAGCCGTTCGTTCGTTCGGTTATCTGTCCACTCGCCTATGCACGACCGCTTTATCTCCCGTTGTACCACGTTCGGATTCTCCTTTTTCAAGTTACTGGGTTTCTGGAGACTTTGGTTCAACCAAAGTTGTTCGGTTCGAGTTGGAAAGTGTGGGTGGATCGTAAGTTTCGAGCATCGGTCGGTTTCTCTACAGATTACCGGAGCGTGTTTAACATCGGTTACAATATGGCTAATCTAGGTTATTCCAGCAAACCTCCACGTTTCAACAGCGAGCCATTCTTCGCGTATAAATTTGGTACTTGACCCAGAGATTACACGGTTTCCCTCGGATCGAGCATCCCTCTCGCATTTCGAAAATAAGCGCGGTATTTCGTGCCCTTCGAATCGATTCAACGCGTGCGATTCGACGTTGACGTAAGAACTCCAACCAGCCAGCCCGAAATAGTCTGACGATAGTCAAACGGCCGGATCTATTCCCGACACGTGACACCGGCGTTCCTGTTTCCTTTTTACGCGAACGTGTCGCATACATATTTGTTCGTTGACCCTTGATTTATGCCCCTGCCGGATCGATCTAGAATTCACCTGCTAGATGGACGTGCACGAGCGCAGAATATTCGCGATTCAGGCAGGTGTCTGCTATTGGATTCTGTGCGCGGAGTCCCGAATACGAGAATAGTTTTCTATCCAACGAGCGGAACGTTCGGTGGATCGTGTCGAACGTACGTTCGGTTATACAAAAAAGTTACATCCACCTCTTCCCCGAGCCGTTGAAAAATGAAAAAGTCCACGATAAAATCTTCCAGCGCGTACACTCGTTATCTCAATTTTCGCAAGAGACTTGACAGCCATTCTCCATGCCCGATCGCCGCGAACGATGACGTTGGGAAACGTCGGAACGAAGCCAGACCTTTTCTTCAAACGCTGAATTTTTATTCGTTTAGTTTATCGGATACCTCGTACGTTTCACCGTTGAAGACAGATGCCGGAGAGTTTCTTCCCAGTTCCAGGGGAGGAGCAGGAGGAGGTTGACCTTTGCTTCTCTTTGGAGCGTTGCTAAATTCCGGGGGAACGCACGAATCTTGGGCTCCCTTTTAACGGGTCGATCCAGCTACCGAGTGGTTCGCACACAGTCTCGTTGTTAGTTGAAAAGATATTACTTTATTTTACACTTTCTCGACTGTTTGATCGTTATGACTTCAACGACGGAATATACGTACAGGGTGAGTTTGAAAGAAAAGTTTGTCCTGTCATAGAACTCTACACCTTCGACTTGAAATAACGTAAAGAACCTGTGGCAAAATTGATTTTGACCTGGAATATTATTTTACATATTCTTCCAACAAATCAAAAGTGTGGAATTCATCCTTTCTACCCTGTACAGAGTAAAATTTAAATAAGAGTTTGACAAAGTTTGGGTATCACTTCGTGTTTGGTCCCGGAGTTTGAAAACTCTTTGAAATTTCAAAACTGCAGTCCATCCGAGTGTACAGTACGATATCGAAGAACGTCAAAATTTTCTTGACTTGCAACTGGCAATTCTAATTCCGACTGTGAAGTCTTCTTCTAGACTATCCGTCTAAACTCGGAAGGTAACGTTGAAATGAAACGGAAAGTTACGAAATTCCCCCGATCTTTGCCTTTCGAAATCGTATCCCCGTAAATACGTAGCTTCTCGACCGCACCACCCTGCGTCGTCCCCCGTTGGACGGTGGAGGAGGAGGTATCGCGATGGAAAAGTAGTAGATTTTCGGGCGTATTTCACCGCCGAAGACAGGTGCTAGAGTTTCTTCCCCCTCTAGGCTGGGTCGACCTTTACTTCTCATTGGAGTTTTCGACGGCGTTTTCCGGGGGAAACAAGCGCTCCGCCGCGGTAAACTTCGTGTTGGAATCAACGGAGCGGTCGAGTCGAGCCGTGCCGGGTTGTATATCAGAAGGAAAACGTGGGCTAGGTACAGCGGGCAGGAACGAGGTTTAACGGCTCCCTCTAGGGCTGCCAGTTACCACGGTCCGATGCCTACCCTCTCGACCTGTCCGTCCTGGAATAAAGATGGCCGAGGGGTTGCAGGAGCATCCGCACTGGGGTTATCCTCATGGGATTGCACGAGGGTGTACCGTCGTGTATACGTGTAGCAGCCGGCCGTTTGTGTACGGGAACGAACGGCGTGCGGACGGGGGCCGGAGAGGGGGCTTTTTTGCTCGATGCAACCACGACAGACCTGACGAGATGTAAATTCTACGCGTCACGGAAGAAAATACCCGCGGTATAAAGTATACGTATATGCTGTCGTTCATAAGTATCCAGACACTTTGATCGATCCGCGGCAACGATACTCTCGCCCGATGGAAATGTACGAATTGGGCAGAAATTTTCTGGAATCGATACGGACTTTTAATATTTTCTAATATTTTTCTATTGCAAACGTATGTATATGCTATCGTTCGCAAGTACCCAGACACTTTGATCGATCCACAGCAACGATAAATTCTACAAAGTCAGTGTACTACTTATTAAAAGACGTGTTTTGTAATATTTCGTAATATCTCTATATAACTGTGCAATGTGTTTTAGGTGCCACATGACAGTTTAAAAGAATTTTTCATTGAAATGAAAATGTGCCTGAAGAAAAATAGTTTGCTAAATGATTCAACAACTACAAATCTAAACTTTCGACTGAATATTCGCTATTTGATCAATCTAAGGGAGGGAGAGATAAATTTGACAATACAAAATGTGCAGTTCGATTGATTCGAATTTTGTCTAAAGGAACTTTCGAACGGCACAGGATCATTTCCTTTTTTTCACGTCGTCGACAATTGTTCAAATTGTTCATCGTGCGTATCGCTTCACGTCCGTTCTGTTTGGACGGTTTTGTCGAAGTTGGACGCGCCGGTTGGATGACTCGTTGCGTGGGCGTATATAGACGTGCTGTAATTGATGTAAGCGGATTGTTTACAGTGCGACGATTACACAATGTGCATTCTTATGTAGAGGAGCATACTTGGTATCGCGGTGATCGCGAGTCACGCCGCTAATTCTATTACCATATTCGGAACATAATTATTATTGTTCCGTGAGGTTGCATGCGCAGTTACTAACCGTGATTAATTTCTGATTTATCGCGGAATTATCGCCCTCTGTCGCGTGTAATCAATCAACCTCCTTTGCGATATGCCTCACGACTTTATTGGCCCGTGCTAGCTATTCTAAACGATTGTTTAAGGAATTGTCCCACAATTGTCCAGTCGGGAAAATTCGCGCGAGCGTCCACTCGTTCTCGAGTTTGAAATTCTCTAGCCGTACAGTGTCACTTTTTCGAAAATGAAATTTTTTACACGCACACGCGAGAGATCAACGCTAATTTAACACGTCGATAACAAAATTGTGTAAGCTATGTACGTGAGTTGTACGCGTGCAAAGTTTTATACTTTACGCGTGTAAAGGAATAATTCGAACATGTCACGCGACGAAGAATAAAAGTTATATTTGTCAGCGCCCGGCTGATGAAAAAGAAAAAAAAAAAAAAGAAAAATTCGATCCACAGTAAACGTGTCTCACTGTTCGCGCGGCCCTATTTACTTTTACAAAAGTAAACAAATAAATTAAATTTAGCCGAGAACTGGCGAGTAAAAAATTGTCTTATCGCGCTTGGCGTTAATCCGTCGTTTGGCGCGTTCTTCCATGGCGTCGCGTGTGCGGATCGATGAAACGCGATTCCCGCCGAATTACAGGATTTACCAGCCGCGTTGAAAACACGGTGAAACGGGGCACGCGGAAAAGAGCGACGCATAAAACGACCGTGCGTTTTCGCGATCAAAAATGAGATTTATAGGCTCGGATTTCGACGATGGTGGCCTGCTTGTTGCTAAAACGCAACACCGGGCCCCGGCGTCGGATTTAGCCCAGGGATGGGTGATGGATGATCTTTCGACAGGCGGTGGCCTGATAGGAAATTTCGAGGTCGGCCAGATAACCGGCAATCTTGTGATATATCGGTTAACGATATTAAAAGCCGAAAAGGGCATGCATATTCAGGGCGCCGCTTACGTTTTATCTGATCGACGCTGGCAGGCGCCGCCAGGGAATCTTGACGCCCGACGTAAACCTGCCAGAAGTTGATGGATTGCGATGCCGGGGCCGAAAGCGGGTTACCACCCCCCGAGGAACCCCGAGCCGCCAGGCCGCCGGTGTGTTACACTTTGCCCCGGTGTTCGTCTAATTTGAATTTAATAAGGGGTTAAATTACTGTTTATTCCTTCGAGCTTGTACGCCTTGCGTCGTCTTGCTTCTAACGGGAGGATGTTTCCTGCGGCTGAAATTGGACTTTTCCACCACGGGAGGGGAAAAAAAAGGGAAGACGTTGATGCGTAAAGGATTGCGTCGGCGTATTAAATTGGGGAGTGCGCGTTTTAGTTACAAGGTGTAGTCGTCCGCGTGGCGAAGGGTTGACGAAGACTGCGGTTCGCGTTCGAATAGAGCTTTTGGAGCCCTTCAACGTCATTTAACGCAATTAATCTCCTCGGGTTCCGAGCGACGTCAGAAGAATATTTCAATTGTCAAGTCACCGCGTTTCTTCGTCTATTCGTGTGATTCGGTTTTTTAACGTCCAATTCCACGAACGAAATTGCGAACGAGTTCGTCAACAATTTCTCTCGTTATTGCGCGTTCTACCAGGCGCTTGCCGCCACCCCCCACGACGCCATTACACGAATTCGATTTACTTAAATTTAAACTTCAAGTCAAGCGGCTTCACTCGTATCAACACGGGCTACTTTGCGCGAAACTTAAATTCAACTAACTCAACTAATCCGAACGGGACTCAAACTCGACTTTGCCAAACATCGTTTACTGCTACTTTTCCTCCGCTCGTTCCCGCGCGGCCGTATTAAAATCGCATTATCCGGCATCCTCCTCCTCGTCCCGCGGCACGCGCCACGAGAGACCCTTAATCCGTGCCATCGAACGTGCCTCCGGCTCGTCAATCGAACGTTTCCGAGCATCCATTACGCGTATGAAACCTTGTCAAATTTGTTCCTCCGGTTTCGCGGAATCAGGGACGGTCGAGGGAGGGTCGAGAGAGGGCGGTCGGTGGCGGAGGCAAATAGACCCGCAAACAAACGAACAAAGAGAGCAGCCAGGTCTCTCTTCTGGCGAAATATTAGGCAGGTCTTCGGTGGAGCCGCATTGTGTTTTGTACTCCGGGAAATAGCGACGTTCCCGGTCGGCCGCGAATCAGCCTGAAATATATATATATACGCGAGACCGAGAGGAGGGTGGCCGGTTGCAGCTGCAGTCCGCAGTTGCAGCCTGCAGTCTCTCGCGAGCGAGTGAATCAACAAACGAACGGACGAACGAGTCTCGTCTCTTCGTCGTCGGACGTTGGTGGATTCTGAAAAAGCGAGCAAACAGAGGAGAACACACACACACGCGCGCGCGCGCGAGAAGGGGCAGGAGAGAAAAGGACGAACGAACGGGCAGCCGCTTACGGTATTATACGGGCGTTCGCCGATGCGCCGCAGCCTCCTCCCGTGTGTGCAGCAGGCTATACCGTCGGCTAAATCCCAAACCGTTCCCGTGAATTATTTCCGGCATTACGAAAAGTGGGACGGCATACTTTAAACCGGGCGCGACGCGCCAAGGGCTTCGGCTTCTACTTAATTAATCGTTCCGGCGGATTTATCGTCGTCTCCGGGGCCCGTTAGCCGCCACGATTTCGCGAGCCTCTCCCCGAACGCGTTCCGCAAAAGACGCCCCATTTATTCACCGGGTGACTCGCTCCTCTCGATCTCGGCGCGCGGCGGGCCCCTGTCTCGGACTTTTCTCGTGAATTATACGAAACGATATTGTAGCCAGCCGAATTCTCGTCGGCCCTGGTTAGGCAGGCATGATACATTCGTCGCGAGTTATTAGAAAAGTTGTCGCACAATGGCGGCGGCGACGAGTGGCGAGGGTGGGACGTATTTATGGCGGCGCGGGTTGGTACGTTCCAATTTTGGCGAGTCGTCGAGACCTCGGGGAAAGAGACGCTGGTACGAATTCGGGGGAGATTCGTGTTTTAGAAAAATTCCAACGACATTTGTGCATTTATTAACGTTGCGCGAGGAACGATCAAACTTTATTGTCGCGCGATACCAAAATTCTTCTGCTCTGGAGAATAAAAGTCGGAGACGTGGCCGTTTAAACGAAATACAGGAGAAGCTTCGGAACGAAAGGGAAGTAAAAAGGGGAGCGTCATATTTTACAATTAACGACGCGATAAAAAGCTGATTCCACGTTGTCGAATTAGAACGTTTCACGACCCAGATGTAGAGCACCGTGGACGGTGCCAGCCGTGCTTAAAAAATAGGAGCAAGAAACTAGAAAAATTGAAGCGGATCGTTTCACTCTCCGCTCCGAAAGAAGAGGACGATTACATTTGCGTTACGCGTTGGCACGGCGCGAGAGAGCTCGGTCCGTGAAACGGCGTGAAGCGTAGCGAATTTCGGCGGAACGCGACGAGCAAAACGAGGATGAAGCGGAGGAGGACCGGCTCCGAGGGGCAAATCGGCTTTTGCGCGCGCGACGAGTCTTTTCAACGTGTGCCGTCTTAATAGAGCGTGCGAGAAACATCCAGCTGAACGAAGCAAGGAAAAAAAAAAGAATGAGGATCCTGTGGGAGGCAGAAGGCAAAAATTTCCGTTCATGGCTGTCAGAATCTTGATATTATCTCTTTCATATTACTTTTTTCCTCTCTCTCTCTCGCGCGCGCGCGTTTTTAGTTTCGTTCTACGAGCGATATACACACACATGCGATGGCCACGTCGACAACGCCCTTTCGAATGAAATTGTTCTCGGAGATTCGAGATATCCTTCATAACGTTTCTGCTCTTATTTTCCGTTCTAGCTTAATAACGCATCTTCGTCGCGAGATGAGACAGAGAACAAGTAAAAGGATCGAAGGCGAGAAGAAGTTCAAGTGTCTTTTTATCTTCCAGATAATCGAAATTATTAAATGTAAGGAAAGTTATATGTCTAACTACTTGCTGCTCAAAGGCAGATGGTCGCAACGTCGCACTGATTAGCAAAAAGGAAATTGAGGGAAATATTTCCCAATATTTACAGAGATTGCTCCGATTTTTGTCATTCGCCTCCACATTCAGTTGCCTCGCTATACAAGCTTTCTTCTCCCCCTTGATCCCGTTTCTTCAATACGCAATCGCGTCTTCGCGACGAACGATACAAGTTCTCAAACTACGGAACGAACGATCGCAATCCGTCGAAACCGTTTTATTTATTCAACAGATATTTACCCTTCCATTTACATTCACACACCGGTCTCAGAAACAGACGGTATCTCGATAAAAAAAAAAGAAAAAAAAGAAAAGAAAAGAAGAAGAAAAGGGAAAAGAGAGAAGGAAAGAAACGAAAGGGGGGGGGGGGCTGATTTACGTTTCCGCGCGTTCCACGATTTGCCGAGCGTGGAGCGCGTGCACGTGCACGCTCGCGATTTATCATAGTCTATGGACGTTCGTCGTTCAGAAACTGAGCAATTTATGCGTGTTTTGATATTCTCGCTCGCGTTTTATTTCCTTTCCTCTTGTGTTCCCTCTTGTATCCTTTCGTTTCTTTTTCGTCAACGTCCCGGCACGCATATATATCAGAGAGAGAGGGGCGACACGGGGCGGAGTCGCGTTACAGATAACATCGCGAGACCGACGAACGAGCCACTGCTACCCTAATAAACTGGTGGCCCTGATCCCATAAAAATGCATTGGATTCTCTCGTAGCTCTGGTACACACCCTTCGCCGAGTGTCTCTATCGGCGATGGTGCGGGGAAAATGGGTGAGAATGGAGAAAAGTGTTCGTGAAAGGATCGGAATCGTTGACTGGTATGCGTTGCGAAGAAATTGCGATTTGACGCGCGATCTTGTCGATGGATTAACGAGGAGGGCGATTGGGATCAGGACCGTGGAAAATTTCTTTCTTTGTTGTCACGTGTAATATTTGTAGCGTATTACTCCGAATATTAGTAGTTTGTATAGAACACTTTTAATAATTACATTTTTGCAAACTGTATCGCGCATGATATTTTTGATAATTATCGCTGTACAGTCAGATACATATATATTAAAAATAATATTGCAATTGCTGTTCAATAGATGAATTTCTTTCCTTATTGTCACATGAAACATTGGTAGCGTTAGTCTGTCGCTTATAGATTGTATAGTGGGGAGATGCAATATTCAACAGACGATTTCTTTCAATGTTAATTTTCAATCTTCAACTTTGCATTCAAATGCTAAGATGCAATAATCTATCTAGACATCCGAACAGTTATTTCCAAATTCCATATAACAACAAGCACTGACGACTTCGTAACAACCTCAGTCGATTTCGTACAATATTACTAATTTTACAATATTTATAATATTATTCATTAGCACGTCGAATCTCTATATTATTAATGTCCTCCGCAAATACAAGAGCAAGTGCGCAGGCAAAGCAGGGGAAGAAAACGAGGGGAACGATTTGGAATAGTCTGGCCAGGAGCCGCAGGAAAATCGGAATATAGGACGTCGTAAGTCTTTCGCGGAACCGAAAGCAACCGGTGGATTTTTATTTCAATTCGTGGCGCAATATATTATTTGCAAAGCTCCGGCTTGCGAGCGCACGCATACGAGTGGAGGGAGGAGGAAGGCCACCCCTCGTCTACCACAAATCCTATCCGCAAAAGCGGCGAACCTTTCGCCAGGGCCAAACGTTTTCTATACGTCTGTAACGACGCGAATAACCTTTATGCACCCTCCGTTCGTCGATACTAGCGTATCGCGTGGCTCTTCTCTCTCTTTAGGAGGAGCTTCCACCCCTCGCGACTTTGTTCGTTTGTTCGTTCGTCCCGCGGTTTCGCGGTCGGGAATTTATTTTCCACGCACGAACGCGTGGTGATTGGCCAGGCGAATCGAACGACGCGATCCTACGTCGGAGCGTTGCGCCGTTGCGTGATTTCTTTCCTTTATTTTGCGACACCGAGGGTGCTCCGGCTCCCGAAAGTGCTCCGGCAGATGTTGGCGAATTTTAATTTTAAATCCAGCGTCTCTCGCAAGTTTAGGAAATTTCAGGGAAATTCAGTTATTCGGCTCTCCTGAGATGTTCTAAATTTTTCCAAGTTTTAGAACAGAGGTGGCTAACTGGCGGCCCTTGCCCCCACTCTCCTCATCCCCTCCACTGCGTCGAGAGTATCGCGGCCATAATACTCGCGTATGTATGTACATATAAATTGTTTTCTTTACCTCTGGTCGTTAAAGTTGAACAGCCTGCTGCAGAACAGAGTGGGAACTAATTTTCATGGAAAATACCGGCAAACTGATTGTGAACGAGCCTCTTACGAATGGTTTAGATTCTGAACGGGTCGAGGAATTCTCATTGATTAATCCCCTCCCTTGCTATCGGGATATCGTAACGTGCAATTAGATTTAATTATTTGCAATCCCATGAATAGAAAATAAAATGTCATCAGGACCATAGCTCTTGTCAGCTATAGCGTCTCGCGAATGTAACTAGACCCAATAAGGTCGAGCATCGAACGATGTTTCAAGCGATGTTTTCGCTGTTGTACGATACGAATGAGAAGCTATTAAGAAAATAACATGAAACGAGCCAACTGTAATTCCTCCGTCTAGATTTATACCTGGATTCCTCGAATTTCTCCAGCAATTCCACGATAAACTGGCTTCGTACTTCATTTCCCGACCCAGTCGAGCGTCGTTATTATTCTCTAACGAACTCCAACTGCTTACACCTTGACGACTGTCTCCGAGCAGTGCCGTCTAGATGCTCTATATCCCTGTCGATTCAGCATTGGCACGATATATTCTTCTTCGTTGGAACGTTTCTTCCTTCAATAGCCTCACGTTTGATTTTCATCCGAGCAGGCGAATAAACAAATTTGCCGATGCACGATGACCGTCGCCTCGTAATTCCACCGCCGCGTTTAATTCGCGTCGAACAATGGAGGATTCTCTGGAATCGACAGCTTCCAGTAGCCGAGTTGATTTCGATGGATAATCGATTCGACCGCGACGCGCGAGGTGGCCTTTCTAAGAGAGGAGGCGCCCCCCCTTTCGTTCTAATTCGCGCTAGTCGGTCATGTTTAATTCAGCGGTAATGCGAGTTTCACGTGAATCGTTCCGTCGTCGAAGATCCCGGGGTCAACGTTCTCGCCAGTTTAAAGGGGAGTGCGAGAAGTTCGAACCGGCATCGGCGGGTAATTCGGTTCCGAACTTACCGGTTCATGTTTAATTCAACCTTCAGCCCGGCCGGGCTGCAGCGAGTGGTAGTTTCGCTCGCGCACTACCGGCAGCGAGAGAGGAGTTCGACAAAAGGAGGGGGTGGGTGCGCAGGCGATAAAGAACTGCGAAAAAAGAAAGGGAGACGTCGGTCCGAGGTTCGAGGAGACGAGGGGGGCTCGGCGGAGGTTTGCCGAAAGTATCCAGGCCAGAAGATTTACTTTTATACGTCGGCGATGCATGTAAAATACGTCTTTACATAAAATGTCGCGGAGTTTTTACCTCCTCGCAACTGAAATTGCCGCTCGTAAATTCCGGCATTGCAGTGATATCGACGACGCCCACCTGGACAATCCCGAGCTTTATTCCGGAATAAATCAACGCTATCGTTGCATAACGAAGCAGCTGCACGCTTCTTTCCTCCGTTCCATTTGAAAAACAATATTCGCGCGAGAAGTCTCGCGTCTGTATGCGCGTGTGCATTGGACAGTGGCGTTGCAGCAGCGAATTTGCCGGCTCGCGCGAGCATATTTCGACACTTTGTTCGACGAGGCGACGAGGAGCATCGCCAAAGAGGACGTTTGCGAGCGATACACAGGACACGGCGTGTCGGGCAGTAGCAGTAGCCGTAGCCTGGAAGCGGCGGTCAATTATTCGACGGCCGTTTGAACGAGCAACGTGCCTCTCGATCTCTGGCATCTTCAACCGTTGGCCACGAACGGTGCGTGTTCTGGACAGGGCCTGTCCAGTGTCCCCGTGGGACAATCTTGTCAGCAGGGCTCCGCCATTACCTGGCCACGTTGTACGTCCAACCGGTAACCCTGGGCTCACGATATTGCATCTGATGCGAAATCTGCCCGGCTGATCGTTGCGTCCCGGTACCTCTAGCCTGCATGGTTACCTTCGATAACCTCGTTCGGTCCTGTAACCGGACGCTTGTTTCCAGCCGGCTTGCCAGCGAGAGAGAGAGAGAGAGAGACAAAGGGTGAGATGGGAGCGAGTGGACACGAGACACGAGTCGACGGGACTAGTGGGATTATAGGGTCGACGGTCATAGGGGTCTTTTGAGCCGCAAGAAGGTCCTGGAATTGAATTATCCGCCATCAGGAGGGGTTTCGACCTCGGCTATCGCGATAGTGGAAAGTCGGAGAAAACCGAGTGGCCACTAATCATATAACCCCGAAAATATAAGGAGGAAAACTCGGCTACGACGAAACTGCCGGATATTGCCCGGGAACAAAAGAAAACAACCGTCCGAACGCTCGACGTCCTCCTAAATCATCTCTATAGTTTCTGGCTAGTGTCTCCGTGGAGTTTACTGCGCGAGGACTACGACGTTTGCCACGGTTGATGTTACACGTCCGATACGGACGAACGAATCTCTCGTCGTCTGTGAGAAGAATGGAAAAACAAATCAAATCCAAGTAATTACAGTTGGAACTGTAGTTACACAAATTGACTCGTAAGTTGTATCGTGGCAAAGAAATTGATTCGGATGAAGCGCGCAAGGGACGAAATTGACATTCAAGTTTTCGTCCGATAAATCAATAAAATTCAGTTTTATCTGTCATTTTTATTACGTCACACGTACGTACGCAGATTCACGTGGTCGTCCTGGCACGCGGAGCAGAGCACGCGATCCGCTTTGACGCGAAATCAAGGATCAGCGACAGCCGGCCGTGGTCCTGTCCAAGCAACGAGGTCAAAGGGTTTGCTCTCCGAAGTGGCAGCGTTCGAACGTATCCGCCGCAAACATTCCGCAGAATGGGAGGACAGATGTGGTATATTACATCAGCAGTTGGTTGGCAGGGCCGGCCTCTCCGTCGTGACGGTATCCTTTGGGGTATCCGCAGATGTGCCGAAAGCCGCACTCCCGCGCGTTATATATAGTATATATAGTATATGGGAAGGAAACCACCAGCACGAGCCTGGCTATTCGTGGTTTTGACAAGGTCGGGACAGGCTACCTGTCGTTCCAGTCCCGGGCTTCTCGGTCAATGATTATTAAGCGTCACATCTTGCGGCGGCGACGGAACCGCGAAACGTGCCAAGTTCCTAATTATCAGGAACGTTTTGCCTGGATGATTCACGTCCCGTCTCGCGGAAATTCCCGTGAAAGCCGGCCGCAACCTTCCTCGTTGCTCGGCAGCCTGACGGGGATCGTCGGATCGAGGAAGCACGTTGTTCTTATCACTCGTTGCGTCGAGGAAGATTCACGATTACTCGGAATCCAGCTGGTTTTCCGATTTACCTTCGACGTCATTGAATCGTTCAAGTTTTTGTTTTAACGCTAGAGCTACCAAGATTTGTAATTGTTGTTGGATATTTTACGGATATAAAACAGCGTATATTTAGAAATTTTAAAATGATCTTTTGTGGAGTGTAACTTTTCAATTTAAATTTCACGTTTTAACTGCCGGTAGTTCTAGTGTTAAACACGAGATTCTAAGAATCCGTGCTTTTGAAAGGTTTGTGCTTCGTCGTATTCACTCCACACTGATTTGCAAGCAGTGAAATTAAATTGGGTTATAAATTGAAAATTGAAAATTGCAACTGAGTGTTTCACAACGACCATGTTCTTTGGATCGACGTCAGTCTCTTTCGTAAGGGATCGGTTGCAGAAACAGTGCGTGTCGCTTCTTTCACATTTCTCTACTTTCAGTCTTTCGTCTCGAAAAATCCGAAATTCCAACGACTATCGTCGCGTCGACTTGATCGCTCCACCAGGGATCGGAAGTGGCCGGTTCCGGAATTATTATCACCATTATCATATATATTGGCCGACGTTGGCCGCGAGGAAGCCGCGCTCGGTGCTAACGCATTTGATTTAGCGCTAATAAATAACCATTATTGTAGAATGGCGGAATGGCGAACGCCGTATGCCGTGCCGGGGCGGTTGCCAGCTTCCCGAGGGAGAGAAAATAGAATCGACAACGTAGTTTCCATTATTGCGCCCGATAAGGGGATGAGCACGCGGATGAGGGCGCCGCGGCACCACACGTCCGTACGTGTGGATAGGGTTGATTGCACCGCTATAATAACCCGCTAGAAGCGCACCAGATGGCTTGGGACCGCCCCAGTCGCGAAACTTGTCGCTCGTTTTTGCGCTCGTCCGACAAAATCACCACGTGGCAAACGCTCAACTGCCCAACACTTCTTTGCAAGTGTCGCTGGAGTTGTCGAATGGATAAAGATGATGTTCTACTATGTTTGATTCCGCGAATTTCCGTGTTTAATTGTTGACAGTTATTATCATTGAAAGTGATCTTAACGGGAGTAATCCAGAAAATCGGGCCTCTTCAGATGCAACGCTAATGCAACGAAAATTAACGATTGGTTGAATTGGGTCACGTGATTCGTGAGGGGGCGTGGGATAGACCTCGAGTAGGAGTGGCGTTGTCTGGTATTTGTTTTCTATCGATTCAAATGTTTGCACATCGATAAAATTTTATGGCAAAAAAGTTGTCTTCGTT
Organism: Melipona quadrifasciata; assembly: GCA_001276565.1. Classification (NCBI taxonomy): domain Eukaryota; kingdom Metazoa; phylum Arthropoda; class Insecta; order Hymenoptera; family Apidae; genus Melipona; species Melipona quadrifasciata. The sequence continues at coordinate 886,012 of KQ435749.1, forward strand.
TCCTAGTCGGAACAGTTGCTTCTGGGCCTCTCAGTGAGACGAATCGTACTCGTACTGGGGTACAAGTCGTGCAGTTTTTTATTATTCGAATGTGCGGAAGCTTCATTTTTTTACTCGTGATCAGAATCAAAACACGGTAACCAGCATTTAGAATCGAAAGGGCCGAGGAGGGATCTTATTATTCGTCGTCGATGGAGAATGCAATTACACGGAAGCCGCAGGCCTCCGATATATCGATGTTTCGCTAACGGCATCGCTAATCCTATCTCGAAAACTCCAAGTTTCCCTCGGCGGGAACTATAATTGTATAGCCGCGGCGTCGAATGAAACTGTTCCACAGTCAAAGCATTCCTTCGTTTCATCGGTCAGACCACGTTCTGCAGTCCCACCGACAAAAGGCCAATCTGTCTCCCTCTCTCTCTCCCTCGGTTTCGCCGATCCGTCTCATACCAGCCTACGCAACCAAAATACAACTCGGACAGCGAGTAGGTGCGGTAGCCGCGTTGTTGCTCGAAGCAACGGCATCGCGCAATATAACTCACGGACGAAGAGGGAACGAGCAAC
>KQ435749.1:893120-915719 GCA_001276565.1 Melipona quadrifasciata
ACATTTTTTCCTCCATTTTCTTTCTTTTGTCTCTCCCTCTTCATCTATTCTTCTTTTTCCTCTCTCTTAACCCTCACCTGGATTGCTCACTGCTCGCGTCTTCCGCCATTAAAGGTCCACTCCTCGCTGTTATCATCGTCGCGGATTTAAATGCATCCACTTTACACCGGCCGGCGGCTTCGTTGCGATAAAATCTGAAATTCTTCTCTCGATCCGCTCCTCTTCGAAAGAAGGAAGCTTTTCGATTTCTTTGTTTTCTAGATCTCTGCTCCGTAGTGAGAAACGGTCGTAATAACTATAAATAATTGGCTAGTTGATGGTTATTGTTCAATTATTCGTCGCTTTCTTTCCTTCTCCGCGTACAAAATCTCTTTTCGCACATTTATTCTCGGAATATAATTTATATTTAGCAAAAAAGTATACGAATAGCCATTTAATGCTAGAACCACCAAAGTGGCCAAAATGACCAGTTTGTAATTTTCTATGAAAATTTTATATATTCATATATTTTTAGATACTTGAGTGACTTTTAACAAAATATATCAACCAGAAGTTCGTGTTCGTTATTGTATTATTTACTTTCTCCTGCACTTTAATTTCTTTGCTACGAATATTACATTGTATTACTTTAGTCGTCGATAGTTTAGCTCTAGTGTTGAAGATGCTCCAACTGAATACCAAAGTATATTAATATATATTATTAATATATGAACAACTGACAAATGTCTATTCAACTATCATTACGAGTAGTTTCTATAAACATTCTCAGGTTTGTTTCAAACCTTTACCAACCTGATCTTATAATAACATGGTCTCTAATATACAGTGCATGCACATTGACGAAGACTTTTTTTAGAGTTTCTACAACTTTGCCAGCAACCTCTCCAATACGTTTCTACTTCTTACTTCTTTATCTCTTCTCCTTTGTTCTTCGCGAGTTTAACGAGATTACAACGGATGGGGAGTTTGGACCTGTCCTTTCCTCAACGCTAAGACGAATTTTCCACGACTGTTGGCGGAAATTTAATTCGGTTGTCCGTAGATTCTATTAAATCTGTCAGTGGCCAAGCCAGAGCCCAACCGGCCGACTAATCCAACTCGATCGCGCTTAAACCAAATTCGCGCGCGCTTCTCATTTCCGGCTGCCTGGGAATTCTGGCGTGTCGCGATGCACGCGATTCATCGTTATGCTCGCTGGTTTTCCAAGAGGGTGAGCCGGGAGTGGGCGCGATGCGATTAACATACCAGAAGTTGCGCCGTTATTTCGAATCAGCCGTCTGAGTTGCACGACTGTTGAAACTCCGCGTGTGCGGGACGCATGCATCAACCAGACGGCAATTTGGGTCATCGGGCTGACTGCCTTCTCGAAACATCGCGGAACGCGCGCGCATGTATGAGTGTGTGTGCCTCAGTTCCGTTAGCGCCAAAACGAAACGTACGTGTATGGTTATGTATGTATGTACGTCCCGATATCTCGCAGTCGCGGACTCTTCGTGCGCGCTTCTGTCTTCGACGCGCATTTCACCGAAATTGAATTTTCGCCGGCTGACAGCCGATCGAAGCCGCGGATTACGGTCGACGACTCCAGCCATCGCGCGGTCCCTGTTACTTTTCCGCCATTTGCAACGTCGATTTCCTTTCTTTTTCGTCGGTTGAGTTTGATGGACCGCTCGGGATCATTGTGGAAATAATGAAGCGAAGGTTTAGGTTAGGCAAAAATCTGCAACGTACACGCAGTAATGAAAAATAGATCGAAGCAGAGAGGAACATTTCGTAGGAACAAATTAAATAAAATTGCACGAACGTGCGCGTTACAGTGCTAACTTGCAATTTCGTGTTACTTGTAACAGTAACAACGTGTAATAATTTTTTCGTAAGAAACTGAAATTTAATACGGCGAAGATGAAACGACAATTTGATATAACGAAGACGAAACTCGATAAGGAGACACTTTGGTGGAAAACTGCAAACTACTTTTTAATAATAATTTTTCTCTGCCAGCTAAGGTTTTAGAAAGACAGCTGTTTACAACGGACACTGAATTCTCTTGCAAAAAGATTGAAATTTAATGTAATGAATGAAGATGAAACAACAATTTGTTATAACGAAGACGAAACTCGATAAGAGGACACTTTGGTGGAAAATTGCCAACTGCAAACTACTTTTTGATAATAATTTTCCTCTGCTAGTTAAAAAGGCTGATCTTTAAAAGACAATCATTTACAACGAACACTGAATTCTCTTACAAGGAGCCTGAAAATTTGACACAACGAAGCCGAAACTCGTTAACAAGACGTGGAAAATTGCCAACTGCTTTTTAATAACAATCTCCTTCTGGCTAAAGGAGATGATTTTTATAAGAGAACTGTTCGCCCAACGAACACACTGAATTCCCTCCCTGCAGAAAGAATGGACAGTAAGCTTATGTCGCCTTTGTCCTCGCCCCTCTGTCTTTGCCCAGTCGCGCACCATATCGTCAGCACGCCAATTAAATTCAGTTCACCTGTACCCTTGTACGCGGCAATTTGCAAGATCTTCGTCCCGTCTTCGCTCGAACTGTTTCACAGCTCGACTGCAGCATCGTTCCCTTCTCATCAGCGGGACACTCGACATTTGCAGGAACGTTGTCCAAGGGTGAAGGAGAGTACAAACGGCATTCCAGATTGTGGGCCGCGCGTAGACCCAACGTTTCGAAAGACGCTCGACGAAAATGTCACGAGCATCTTTCCCCGTAGATATGTAGGAACGTTTGGTAGGCAACAGAAAGGATACGATTTAATTACAAAAGTAGTATTTATTTTTCACGACCGCGCTATAACGCCACGCTCTTTACTCGACGCTATCCTCTTTTTCTCTGCTCACGCTCCTCACTCGACGCTACGCTGTTCTGTCCTCCACTCCATGCACGCACTTCTCACACGACAGTCTTCAAGACACATACACGCACCACACTATCGGTTGTAGTTTCCAAATTTCCCCATTTCTACATCCGTGCCCGCCCAGAGGATACTGTCATCCAGACAATGACCTCCGACAGATATATAATTTGATGCCGGTAGTTCCCCAAGATGACGCTCGCAAGAGGCGCTGCCTTTAATTGCACGTGTCTGACCTCGTTTCCCGAGACGAGTCTCGCATTGTATCCGGTAATGACCCTCCGGTTCGTGCACACACGCCGGCCAATTATTCGTCTAGGGACTATCTCGTTATCAATTAAACCCTCCTCAACTTCGAGCAGGAACAGGCCCCCGGAAATGAATTTTCCATTGGAAAGTTCGACGTATCAGGGCCTTGGAAATTATAACAGCCAGCCCGGTGTTGTGGTTGTTGGTAGTTGCTCGTGGGAAACTATCGAGGGCCGCGTGGTTACTGTCAGGCGGCGAACGGCCAACTGTTGGGCGGAGAACTCGGCCGCGTTTCTTCCCCGAGGAAACTTCGACACACGATCCACGGGCCGAATTCGATCTGGATCTTGCACGACCACGTCATTAGCGTAACGACGTCCCTGATATAATTAGTGTTCGGCAGGAACGAGTGGAAAGTAGGACGAGAGGAGAAGCGAGCGTGCTTCCATGCGTCCTCGTTTCGTTCTCTTCGTTCTCTTTCGTCGGATCGACCTTTTTTGTGCAATTTAATGACAGTTTGCGTAAGAATGTGGACGAATCAGGTCATACGATTCCTGAGATTACATATTTTGATAAGATCAAAGTGTAATTCTTCAAAGTGTGAAGATAATGACTCTTTTATCTGTCGCCTTTTCGATCTTTCCAGTCGCTCCCTGAAACGTTACTAATACAAAATAGAACGTACATCACGGGTAATAGATCAAAGAAAACAAGTCGTTATCTACGTTCAACAACTTGTGCAGTCGCTGTTAAAAACATCTCCATTTCATCAACCCGACGGGGGGGTTACACGTTGCGAAGACCATGAACTACACGCTACTTTAATGGAAAGTAGTAGATTACAGGCTCGAGTTGCAGGCGTTTCAGCCCCGAACGAGGCGATACCCGCTCGCGAGAAAGGTGTTTCCCATTAATCTCTAAGCGTGACCCGGTGATGTAAGCCTATTACCTTGATTAAAATATCCAATAATCGAATTCGTCCGAGTGGGATAACGACGGGGTAACCGAGTGACAGAAAAAACAAGAATGCAACAAAACGAACGACCCGGCAGGGGGAACGGACAGAGGGGGGGGGAGGGCACGTTCGCAGGAGGAAGATAGGTTCACGCGAAAGGGTGGTAGGGGGTTGATTAATGAGGAGGGAGTGACGTGGCGGTACGCCGCGCACCAGCCACGCTTCGCCCCATTTCATCTCTGCTTTCCCCTCTGTTTCGTCCTCTCTCTCTCTCTCTCTCTCTCTCTCTCTCTCTCTCTCTCTCTCTTTCTCTCTTTCCACCACGCCAGCTTGTTTTCTCCCATCCTTTCACTTTCCCTCCCTTTTCTTTCGTTTAATTCCGCCCGTCCTATCTCCAAAGGTTTCCGTCTTTCCTCGCTCAACTTCGTGACTCCTTTGTTTGAGGCGGCGAACGAGTCGGCCGCCCCGTGGCTTTTTCCAACAGGCACTGAACGTCGTCGACTTGGCGGTGTTTCGTACGTTGCATACGCAAATATTTCAGCAAAAGGTAGACACGTGTGTTTTAAATCCTCATGTTTGAACGGATATTTTCCTGCACTAACTGAAACACCGTTTTACGATGCCAAAACGATTTAGATCCAGGAATTTCGCACCGCGATGGAAAGGTTTTATCAAAAAATACGCGGCATCATTCCGCTGCACGTCCATTGTGTTTCAGGGTCTTCCGTGCAACAAAAGAATTTCGCTTTGGAAAAACACGTTTCATCCTACGCGTGAAAAATTTCGAGGGCGAAGGTGCAACGATGATTCGTTTTAAACAGCAATAAACACGCCACCGGGGAAAAATGGACCGATGCAGTGTACTCTCGCGATTCTTTTCTCTCTCTCTCTCTCTTTTTTTTCCTCCCACGCGTTATGAAACGATGGGCTAGCAAATAATAGCACGGCGGTAAGCCGACATCAAAAACCAAACACGAAATCCCTCCGTTCGTGTGTGTGTGTGTGTTTGCATGTGTTGCCACTGCTCTTTCGAACCGTTGCCTGCCGGGCAGAGTAAAAATGAGCGCAGTGACCTCGTATTTTTTCGCCAGGTAACGCGTGTCGGTAACAGCGGGCACATTGTTTGACGGTAATTCCGAGTAATTCCATTCAATGTGTGGCGATTAAAGCGTTGTTATTAGGGTCAACGAGAGACCTGTCATCGCGGGGAAATATCGCACACACCCCTCGCGAAACTAATAACGACGCTTTTTCAACTGTTGAGCAACTCTCGTCCCTCGCCTCTTTTCGTACGATTTTCTTCCGAGACCCGTTACCGGCTTTTTGCTTCTCCCAACGGCGATGGATTTACGCTGTTTCGTGCTCCAAGTCGTAGAAGCAGCGTGGCGCCACTTTCCCAGATAGGCAAACGAGTCGGGAATCAACGTGTCATTATCGATACCGCCCCCTCTCGTCCACGCGACTTCTCCGAACTTGCTTTTCCCTTCTCGCCCCCGTCCGTGTTCCCGTTTTTCGAGATCGTGCACGATCGCGCGTTCTCCTTTTCAACGCCCGCCCTTCCAGTCCCTCGCACGACCTCCGGGGGATACCTCGGAGACTACTTTTATCTTGATTTATTCCACCAAGGTGTGATCCCCGGGGAGGACTTGCCCGTTTATTTAAAGGACTCCCCCGTACGTTAACTCGGCTCGGAGAACGCTTAAGGATAATCGTTCGATCTTTCAATTCCGTTAAATGGTAATGTGGCCCGCGCGTTTTGACGATACCCTTCGTTGCTCGCTGTATTTTCTTGTTCAACTGAGGGAGTGGATATACGCGCTTTAACGCGTTGAATGCCGCGCTGATTTTACGTGCATCCGTTATCACATATATACGATAAATATTATATCTGCAACAGATAAATTGAAGTACGCAACCATGGATTTATCTTTTTTTTTTACCGAAGGTCACCGGCGACCCCGATGATGCTGAAACGCGTTCGATTTTCACTCGTTTTTCACGATATTTTGTTTTGTCAAGGTGTAGTGAAATTGGGAAAACTATGTCACGAAATGAAAAAAAAAAAAAAAAATGGGACGAAAAGCCAGTATCGGGCGATGTTGTGAAAGGAATTCAAAACAATTGAGTGGAACGAAAGCAAAAAATTTTACCAAAAATGTTGTCGCATGTTGTAAAGTGATTCGCCTTTTCTTTGTTTGCAATGCTTTGATACAACACGTCGCAATGTACATATATGCGCGAATTATATGCATAATTAGAGCTATTCTTGCATGTTCTACGCTGTATTAATTTCTTCACGCCGTTGCAGCAACGAAGCTGCACATTGAAACATTTAAAAGTATCAACATTCACTCGAATCGTGTCTTTCTATCAATCTTGGCAACACAATACTCGCGGATTTGTTACTTATAAATTTCAACTATCGTACTGAATCATTCTTTTTATTATCGTTACGTTAAAACACGCCTCTGTTTCTCGAGCGTTTCAGTTCGGTCAAACTTGCTGAACATTGCCGCCTGTGTATCGCGTGGAATTAAGCTGTATTCCTCCCAAGGTGCAAGTTGCCAGGCACTATCCGCTTCCGCATTAACGCTTCCACATTAATTACCGGCAAAATCGCCAACTCCTCGGAGCGAAAACTAATAAAATTGTTTGAACGAACTTCGGCTCGGCCGAGAGGGTCGACCGAAGATCGATATTCCGCCTCTCGATCCGAGCGCCGTCGTCGCTTCGAGTGCCCCAGACATTCGTAATCAAATAACTTTCCCTCTCATTAGGGACACTCGAACGGTCCCGAACGAGGTAGCGAGGTAGCCGTGCATTCACTGCACTCTCACCGCGTTATCGCCGGGGGACGAACAACGCTGCTTTGTACACCGCGTCTTTCTCTCGCCGTTCCGTCTCTCCGTCGGGGACGAAATGCACCCGGTATAAGTCATCAATTAAAAGTTTTCCGACCGGGAACGTGGTCCAAACGAATCGAACGAGAGACTACGTCACGGGGAATTCCCCGGCAGCACTTGAAAGTTGCCCGCTGTCGACGGGACGCGCGGCTGTTTCGGTCGCCGTGGTGTATCGCGTGTTCGAGAAGAGTGTATTGTCGTGTCGAGGTCGGCCGATCCGGCAATCAACGCGCACGAGTTCGAAGCGACACCGCGAGGAAAAGCGTGAACCTCTCCCGGCGGAGAGTTTGCACGAGGGTGTACGCATTCGCATCTGGCCAGAGAGACCTCTCCCCTAGATCGTCAACTCCTGATGGACCCGAAGAGGAGGGAGAGAGGCCCGCGTTTCAGACCGGATAAAAGCTCCTAGAAACGCGTCAGCAGGACCAGATCCCACGAGCCGAACCTATCTCCGATCAAAAAGTGATCCGATGTTCCGTTTCAATCGGCTTATACATATATCGGAGAATACGCTTGCCTCATTAAGGGGCAACCTCGTGCTCACACGCGCGAAGATTCACAGCGTCGCGCACTGACGATGAAGAGAGGTGCGTTTAAGTAGAATATCGTTTACATACCCAAAATCCATAGAATCTCGAGACACTTGGTAGTTTGACTATTTTAAATTTTAGACTCCGCTGCCACTGTCGCGCGGCAAATCTTCTTTCTTCTTCGCGATTCTCGGCTTCGTTCCGCGAAGAACACCGCGAAATGCAGACTTGTTCCCTTCATTAAACTTCTAAGGGTCAAACTTTGAAACCTCGACAGATATCATCCCGGGGGTAATAAAAAGTTCTGGTGACTATCCTTCGCGGATAATAAATATCTCTTTAGTGACTCGCGTAGAGCAGTCTTGAATAAAAAAGATTATTTCCCTCGATACGTGATTTCGCCCGACCGAGTCGAACTTCAGGTGAAATTCTGATTATCTGCTTGATCTCGATCGCATTCGGCCGCGAGGTTTCCACGGAAAATCCGCGTTTTCACGGGGGAACTTTCAATCGACGCTCGGAATAATTTACACGCGATACGATCTCGAACGCACGTCGCAGAAGGAACTGAAACGCGAGAAACGATCGAGAGATATGTACAACCGGAAGGCCCAAAGTTCCCTTTCCTCCCCTTTATCGTTTATCGCGCTCGTCGATCCGCTCGGTTTCAGTTAATTCGAACTTGGCGCCAACTGTCGCAGACGTTTTACCCTTGGTCCCACCATTTTCGCTTAGAATAATGCCAAGGGAAAAGCGAGGAAAAAGCCTGCGAACACTCTCTGGCTTCGAGTAAATTACAAATTGCGAACGGGAGAGAAGACCTGGTGCAAAACGGGCAATTAAGCGGCAGATGCATCTTTTTCTTGAATTTGTCGGGAAGAAGACGTTATTCGTTCTTTTCATTATTTACAACTTGCAAGAAGAACTGTTTGGAGACTGGAAACTATCTTTGAAGAGAAATTTAATAAATTCATTGTTACTTCTTTTTAACATTTGTACGGCCAAACGTCGAATCGTAAATTGTAAAGAGGAAATGTACAACTCGCACAGTACGCTACACGTTTTTATAAAATCCCTTGTGTCTGTTCGTTGCTTTTCATGTCTCTTTTATGCATATTTCACGTTGTTAATTTTTCGACGCACGTTTGTTAGAACTTTTTTTTCATATTTCGGCGAGTAAGTGATTTTAGCGGGGCTAACCCAGAAAATGGGGCCTCATCAAATGCAACGCTGATGCAACGAAAATTAGCGATTGGTTGATTTGAGTCACGTGAGGGGGCGTGGCGTAGAGTAGGAGTGGCGTTGTCTGGTACTGAGCGATCGCGTCTGTAATTTGTTTTCTATCAATTCAAACGTTTGCACATCAATAAAAAAGTCGTCTTCGTTTCCTAGTCGGAACAGTTGCTTCTGGACCTTTCAGTGAGACGAGTCGTACTGGGATACAAGTCGTGCAGTTTTTTTTCTATTCGCTCTATATATGCTGCTCCCGTTTTTCGAACTGAAAAATTCGAAAAATTCCGAACGTTATTCCATCGTACACACGGTCGAACGGGTGCATTCACCGTTGACCTGTACGCGAGACGGGCCTCGGGTCAGACAGACACCTTGCTGAACTCGGGGGATTAAAATAATAATAACGTTGGAAATTGGACACGGTGGTGGCTGTACCCTCGTAATCTTCGGTGGCCATATGCCGATGTCGGCTGGAACGAAGCCAGACGAGACGTTGAAGAAAAGAAAAAAAAAAAAAAAAGAACGATCGCATACCTAATCTGGCATTGTAGGACCGCCGGGTTAGGGACCGCCTAACTTTATTCAATCGCGACTGCGTTTCGTTATGGTCTCGCGTTTCGAAGGAAGACGAATGGGAAGGGTCGAGCGAATGGGGTTATTCTCCGTGCACGTGTCGCGAAATCCGCTTTCATCCGTGATAAGATGCGACGGTGATAAAGTCACCATCGAGTAAATCCAGTGTCGCGCGTGTCTTTAGATTTATTTTCCAATTACGGCCCCGAAACTACACGCGTCGCGTTCGTTTTTCTTTTGTCGGGAGATAGCGAGCGAGTTCGCGTTTTAAATGTAACAAGTAACGGTGAGGCATTGTTGAGATGTACAACTGCGCATTAAATGGAGAAAATAATGATGCGTGCTCGATTCGTACGGATAATTACAACTTTGGTGCATGTACAACTTTGGTACCACAACGTTATCCTGAATTTATGTTTCGCGTTGCGTGAAATTCATATACGAATTTGAGAAGAAAATTTGGCGATGTTTACGTGGAACGATGTTTCGTTACAAATCCCTGCGCCGAATTGTTCTCCGAATTGTTCAGAAAAATATATTTCGAATAGGAAACTCGCTCTGTTCTAGAAAAAACTCTACGATGAACATTAATCTTAGTTGAGTGAAGAATGAGACTATGCGTCTTCGTTTGACTGGACGTGCAGCCTGTTTCTGGTTAAATTTATTCACTCATCGTGCCACTAACAACGAGTTCCAAAATGCAACGAGAAATGATATACTTGGTAATACTCATAATGAAATTACGTTATTAAAATAATATAGTATATTATAACTAATATAAGGATTAAATGTAAGGAGTATATATTTAACAATGTGATTAAACAAATAACGTACAAGCGAATACAAATTGACAATTTAAAAACCACTCGGCACAACTCTTCAAAACAACTCAGTCAACTTTCTTCTATAATTCGATCGACTCTCTCGTTTTTCAAAAAAGAAACGCATTCCTTCAGTCGGCAAACGCTACGCGTCACCTGGTTCCTCAATGCGCCCACTTTCCAAGCTATTCTCCACGTCTAATCTTCATTGGGCCGTACTTGCGATTAAACTATGATTAAACGTTATATATGACGCTACAGCAATAACATTATAGCAACACTTTGACAACGAGATTGAGAAATTCGAAAAGAAGTTGATCCACTCGGCTAAAGTCGCGCCTTGAGCCGAGGAAAGGGAATCGATCGCTCTCGCACAGAAGGCAGGTGAATTCTGCGCGTCGAGAAGCCGAACGAGAGAGATTTCGCGTCGCAACTATTCTTACCGCACGTGGCACGCGATCCGTCTGCGTGCCGATAACGCGTCGCACCTCTAAACACGTACGTTGCTTGCTAGACGGAGGATGGAACGACTGGTGCACGTGTACGCGACGACGGAGCCCGGCATTCGAAACGTCCGTTCGCGTTCCCCCGAGGGGCAGGGAGCTTAACAGGGATCTACCGAGCTTGCGTGAAAGCTTCGACGCCCGGGCGAATCGGTAGCCGGTTTTCCGCGCGCGCGGACCGCTTTCAAGGGAGCATTAGTTTCAATTTTTCTCCGCTGGAGAATCCCGGTTGAAGCAACGTAATAAAGCGGAATAACTGTGTGAAATAATAATTTATCGCTGCTCGAGAGTGCTTTTTTCACGTCGAGGGGGTTCTTTTTTTCGATGGCGCGACCAGCGACGTTGCGAAAATGGCAGTGAAATTGCTGGCGAAATAGAGTTGTTATTTTGATAACGTTTCAGATCCAGGACTCGGAGAAACGAAATTATCGATTGCAATTATAAATGAGAAATACGTTTTATCAAAGTTGGAACTGCACGCCGAACGTGTGGAAAATTAACGATACATGGTGCGCGTTGCGCAAATTGGCAATTGTTTCCTGCTCTCTTCGTGAAACCAAAATTCTTCGCAGTGAAAAGGCCGTAGAATCGATCGGGCACGGATTGTACAAACATTCCGCAATGAACTCGAATTAATTTCGAATAATATTGGCTAACATCGATTTTCCGTGCTTCGGGGAAATAAATCGCTCTTCATTGCCTTCCGCTTTGCCGTGGTTATTAGCAGAAGTATCGCCCCAGCGATTTTAATATCACCGCGAGCCACGACTCGAGGCCGCGTCGGCGGGGGCCACGAATCGATTTATTAAATTCGAAGCACTCCCTGGGGAACGTTTATTCCGAAACGGTTCCCGGAGAAATGAGGCGTTTCGAAACGCCGTTCCCGAGATGGAGAAATGAAATGTATGAAAATCTTCGATTTTCTCACTCACCTATCCCCGAGACTATCCTCCGTCGAGTTCAATTTGCCACGCCGCACCCTTCCACGAATCACCATTTCTTGTTCCTCTTTCGTGATACGTATACGCTTCCTTTCATTTTCCTCGTCTTTTGTTATATCACGTTCCTTTTTCTTAACGAATTAAAAATAACGTGTACAGGGTGGTACAACCGAATGAGGAGCGATTCTGTCTGAAAAAAAGCGAAAAAGTCGGAAAGAGGGAATGGAATTTTTTTATTAAAGCCTTCGTTTACGAGAATAATCGAGCTTGAAAATTTATCAAATTTACGGTTGATTTTAGTCGATATTTAGAGGATATTCCATGACGAAAACAACGAGGAAAAGGAATAAAATAAAATTTGTTTTTTTGTTTTCGCAAAAATAGGCTTTGAACATTTTTCGTTGAAAATTGAAAATTGGTACTTGATAAATTTTCAAACTCGATCTCCTCAAAAGCGAAGCATCTTACGAAAAAATTTCATTGTAGCGTCTAGAATTAACTAAATTCAAGCTATATACTCAATTTTCAAACTCTCGAAAACGATGAAAGGCTTTAATGAAAAACTTTTGTTCCTTCTCATTTTTTCAATACTGTTGAAATTCGCACTTTCAACAATATTAGATCGAAACATGCGGATAAAAAGCACCTACTTGTTATCAGATAATTAGAACAAGGAATGCGCAGATGCGAAAAATTTTGAATAAACATAAACTCCGACTAAATTTGTATTCGTATCATCGTGTTCATCAAACGAGCGCACACAAGAATTCGTTTCGAACATTCGTGTTTGACGTGAACGCGCAGTAAAGATTTCGGGGCTGAACGAAAAGGATGAAACGCAGAAAGAGACCGGCGCTGATTGCGGAATAAATTGCGCGAGCAATTGAAAGGCCAATTGAAAGCGAAAGTAGTTAAAACGGAATTTGTCGGACAATTTCCCGGCGAATTGGTTCGAACGTAGCGGAAGATACATTGTTACATCTCGTTATTAAAACCACGATTATTGTTCCGCATATTTTCCGTGCAAAGTTCCTGCACTGCGAGTTTAAAAAAAAGAAAGGAAAAAAAGGGATACATTTATAAAAACGAGTCATTGATAACGAAAGCGTACAATTGCGCCGAGCAGCAAGCAGATTCAATCTCGTTTTCATCAGCCGCAAACGAAAGCTTCCCGGAAATCGTTTCGGTAGGCAGAGTTGCGCGCGCTTGTCGCCAGATTGTGCACAGGGAGGATTTACAGCCGCTTCCGGGAATTAAACGCGATATCGCGGTCTGCCGCGTAAGGAAGATCCGTGACCCAGATTCACCTCGTATCGCGGAGCCAGCGGTAACTTCGTTTTGGACGCACGATCGCGTTTCACGCCGCTAACGATTTCGATATCCGGCTATTTCAGTTTCACGCGCGAACCCACGAGAGGCGAACGTGCACGAAACGGCTGGAAAGTAACTAGATCGGATGTTTTTTTTTTTTCTTTTTTAACGATCTTCGAATAGTAGCAAAGACATTTCTTTCCTACGCTTTGCAATTTTACCTTTTCTACAGTTTATTTTCGCTTGAAGAGAAGCAGACTTGCGAAGCTCCAGTTTCAATTTCAATTTCAATTCTTCCCACGCGCGTGTTGTTAACTTATTTTCACCCCGATCCCGCTCTTTTCATTACTGGTAAATCTCGCGCGATCTGTCGTTTCAGTTTTTAAACGTTGAATACCTTTTTGTCCGTCGGACACGGGGGCACGGTGTGGCACGAAAAAAAAAGTCGAAAGACAGCGGAGAGTTCGATACAAATTACGCATTGTGTTTCGACGACGCGACGTCGCGACGCGACGAATGGCTGATTTAAGTAGCTGATAAAATCATCGCTGCCATTGTCCGACTTTCGTTCGGCGATCGACGCGTGAATCTCGTTAATTTGTAATGATCTCGAATTGTCGAGAATTCGCACGAGCGAAGCTCTCTTCCTCTCGTTTGCAAAGTGACGAGCAAAGGAATTAGGAGAGAGAACCCGTCCGAATTGGAATCGGCTGGCGGCCGAGGCTCGTATAATTAGAGCGGAAAGTGCTCGAATCCCAGCGCGATAACAAGTAATGACCCTGCCTCTGCTCATAAACCGTGCAGCTGTGCGCGCGCGTCGGCCACGCTGGCCCTCCACGTGTCGAGTATCCGCGCGGCCGTTAACGAAGGTAAAAGTAAAATATGCGCGCGAAATTCAGTTGGTTCGACGAGCTCCCTGGACGTCGGCGGAATCGGGGATCGAGTTCTTTGAAATTGGAGAGAGGGACGAGCGGGCTCGCCCGCTCTCGCGGATATTGATTGTTCATACTTGGATTTTCCCTGTTCCCGTTTGGACAGAGGGTCCGTTCCGCGAACAAAGTTCCAAAAGAAATTGAAGCGGGCGAGATCGCAATTTTCCTTCGTTCCCATTTAAATTCGCACGCGCCAATGCCTTCTTTTTTTGTATATATATATATATATACATATCTATCGTTAGCGTTTGGGAAGAGAGACGAATCGATGAAACAATTTTTTTCCACGTCCGAGTGACTTTAATAGTTCCGATCTTTTTGACGCGTGAAATCATTCGACTATGAATGCTCTCGTACGAGAGTTCTTTCGCTTTTTCCCCATTTTCTTTTTTTCTTTTTTTTTTTTTTTTTTTTTTTTTTCTTCTTTTTTTTTTTTTTTTTTTTTTTTTTTTTTTTTTTTTTTTTTTTTTTTTTTCTCTTCCTTTTTTTAACTATCATTTAGAATTCTCCCTGCAGCTGGAAAAATCCATCCACGTTCGACCAGTTGCCGAAGACACTGCTATTTCGGAATGCCCTGAAGAAATGATTCCTTGAACAGGCGTTGGGACCTGGCCAAAATATGAACGCTTGCACAACTTTGAGAAAACGACTTTGCGATCGAGTCTTAATAACCATTACACTAACGAACAATTTCGCTCGATTGACGAATCAGTATTTAAAATTGCTCAGAGTTTGTCAGACTTACGAATGATCGAAACCAAAGCGTAACACCGTCGAATAATTAATTGTCCTGTTCTGAAAGATGATCAAACGGGACTTATAACGCATCTTGCACGCACATCGACCATTCGTTAGACAATTCGTTGGAAGTTCGAGCATCTATCATTCATCGTCCGGTGAACAACGCGTGCATAATGAAAGGGCCGCCTTCAACGGGTGTGGTAATGATAAAAAATTACACGAGAGGACGTTCCGAGGGTCGAAGGGAAGATAGAGTGGCCCACGTTTCAACGATGGTATCTCGTTCGTCGTGGTTAACAGGGCCGAGCCGGCTTTCTTTCGTATCGAGCCTAATGAACGCTCGGTTGCGAGAACTCGCGAGGACTTTGTTCAGCGAATGAGAAGAGGAAAAAATAGAGAGAGGGCAGCAACACGAGAGCAACATCGACCCGGTTAATTGAGAAATACCGCTTAAACGAATTAACCCACTGCCGGAACCACCGAATTCAAATGGATAGCTTCCGGTGCCGGGCTCGTTTAGCGCTATCTCTCTCTCTCTCTCTCTCTCTCTCTCTCTCTCTTTCTCTCTCTCTGCGTGCGTTAACAACCCCGGAGGAATGATCTTATCGCTCCCGCGATAGCTAAGGGCACTTTTTCGACCACTCGAAGCCAATTTACAGTAAATAATCCCGTCCACGGTGTTTCTAACGGGGCACCAGCGTGTAATGGATGGCTCGTGAAAGTCGTTGTTAGCTTCGTTTAACCGTGTTAACATAATTCACTTCTCATCCGTTCAACTGCTGATCCACCCTTTGCAAGAAGTTGAAGATGCACGAGCCAGTCGGATATAAATGCGATTGACGATAATTTATTTCCAGACAAAACTAATTTCTTGATTAGACGAAGAAATTACTCGTGAGTTAATCCACCAGTTACTACGTATTTTCTAATTATTTGCTTGGAAAGTCCGTGTGTAACGAGTGGCGGGATTGTTCAAGCGAAATTGGCTGTTGCGATTGGAGAGATTCGGGGAATCGGCCTTCCAAACCGATCGTGGCAACATCCGTGGCAAATGTTTGGCAATTAGCGATTTACATCCGGTTGCTTAGCGCGGTTGTTATTAATATCTCGATATCAGCTTGTGCAATCTGCTCGTGCGTTACGCTGATCATTGGTAATTATTTGAAAAATAGTTCAAGGCTTTCTTGTTTTTTTTTTTTTTTCAAATTGTTCGTTACGCACGATTGTACGACTAGAAGAGGTAATGGAAATTAGCAAACCGTAATTAATATGCATCAAGCAGGCGAATGCGAACGTTCCTGAATGGGCGACCGAAATAGAAGCAGAATTTCATTCGCGATAGCCCTTTATTCGGACGGCGCTTAAAATTAACCCCTTCGCGCATTCACGGTGTAATTTCGTCCACACGACGGGGCGAAATATCATTTCTGTTTCATTAAACCGTCGCTTTAACGCGGCAGAGTTATACCCTTTTGAAAAGTACAATTTCTTCTCATTTGCGCCAATCTATTCAGGATTATCGAGATTACACGGTAGTTAATACAACGACGATTCTTCCAAATTAAATTCGCAAATTTACAAATTGCCAAGGATTTTCCTTTCCGCATAGTACATCTTACATTGTGTATTCTACCACGAACTTCTTTATTACAACGACATTAACACTAAACTACCGACGATTAAAGCGTCAAATTTCCATCAGAGAAACATTGAAGTCAAAAAAATAGAGAAACTTCGTTTTACGGCTATAAAATATCTAACAAGAATTATATAATCGGTCATTTTGACCACTTTGGTTACACACTTAGTTGTAGCGTTAATGCGTAGCGTTATCTCAGCAGAATTAAAATCAACGCCATCTGCGGAATACGTTTCCGACAAACCGATGCCAACTTTCTTAAAACTCGCAAGCAACAGAAAATTTATAAATTGATATTTTATTTATTCATCACCATAGAGATGTTTGATAAACGTATATATACATTCATTCATTCTTTCTTCTTTCTTCATTCATTCTTCGTCCTTTGGTTATCAGATATTTCGTTATCAGTTATTTTATCGTTTGTTATTAAATGTATTATTTTGCAAAAATAATACGGAGTAAATTATCTGTAGTACGTTGATCGAATTAATTATCATCGTCGTACCTACAAATGAAAATACACGCGGGACATCTGTCGTTCGCGTCGTCCAACGCGACTATACCGTGTTCGTTTCGAAACGTCGCACGATCTGCAACTGCGAGATATCCCGTCTATAAATAGGTTAATTTCACGATCGAACCGGTGGCCCGGTACGAGACGAACTCGGCAACGACGCGAATAATCTCGCAGCCAGTGGCCGCCAGGTTCGATAAAGTTGGCGAAAGTTGGCTGACCTCGGCAACAACCGCGAAGATCGCGGAGGAAAAATGCGATTTCTACGTCTCGTCGGAAATAGACGCGTCTGGAACGGGGGTACGGAGGAGATGTGTTGCAGTTATATCAACCGGTCGAACGAGCAGCAGGTGCAGGCATCATCTTCCATGCACGCCGGGCGATACGATTTTATTGCGGCAATAAAATCGGAATAATGCGCGCGACGAACGCGCCTGCTGCAGCCACGTTCGCTGACGAGAGCTTCGAGGGAAAACGAACCGCGTTTTCCCTCGTCCTATTTGTGTGCCAGCGAGTATAAATTTTCAATCATCCCCTGGGCGACGGTTTATCCGCGCCGATCTAACGAACTGCGTGCCTGCGTTGCCGCGTAATACATACCGAAAGTTATACTGCCAATAACGTCCCGAATTTTATTGGCGCCGAGTGTTTTGACGGGCCGAGAGTTTTGTGTGTTTTTCCGCGTGTTTATAAGGGATAAAATAGGGACACGTTGGTGTACATTCTGTCACGATCAGCGATCGATGACGGAATTTTATGTTAGAGCGATTAGGGCGGACAGAACCTCTGTAACACGGGTGTCCAACCTATTAGATCATTGGCAAAATTAGACAAAAGTTTCTTGAAAGCTTCAACGTAACTTGTATTATTTATGGATGTTAAAACAACTTTTATAGCGAAACGATACATTGGTTAGAAAAATGTATTTATATTAATTTGAAAAAGTATATGAGAATTTTTAACGAGAACGCTGAGCTTGTTTTTTAGATACCAGCTCGATACAGGTGATGGCAATACGAAGAGTATTTTCAAGATTGTAATGAGCTTGTTTTTCAGATACGAGCTCGATACAGGTGATGGCAATACGAAGAGTATTTTCAAGATTGTCTCGTCTAAAAAATTTTTCTGTTCCGCAAATATCAATATTCAGCTGTGGTTTATAAAAGTCTTGTAAAGACACTTGGACACATTTCCTCTTGAGTTGTAAATTTGATATGAGAATGGGGTAGCAAATATGCGAACCGTCTCTGGAATAAAAAATTTTTCGTTGGCTCTTGAATAACTAATTAATATTCGTAATTAATCATTCCAACGCTAAATTAAAAGAAAAGTACGATTACTCGTGGTTAAAATGATTCGAATGATAAAATTCTTCGAATTTTGGTTGTATGCGTGGTCGGACACATACGATGTAGCGGTAATCTTCCTGTTTCAAAATTTAGAGAACGCGAAAATACGGATTTATCTGGTCCTCCGATATAGTCAGCGTCACTTAAAAAAAATCTCATTTTCAGCCCACAGATGTTTGCTCGAGACAGTTCAATCTCAGCGGAGCGAAATCCGCGCTGTAATCCGCAAGATTCACAGGCTCAATGAACCAAGCAGAGAAACGCAACGATCGGTTAGCCTCGTACAAAAGTGCTATTGTTACCGGGTCCACCAACGAACATCAATTCGAGTTAGTCTCGTATTAAGCTCGACCGCTGCGCCACTTGCTCGGAAGATAAAGGATCGAGAGATCAGGTTTTTGCATTCATTCATGGGCTCGCGGGCAAAGAACTCGTGGAAAGAGAGAGCGAGCGAGGATAGTTCGGTGTAGAAAGGCGAGAGGGAAATAAAAAAGGAAGATCCGCGACGATCCGTGTGTCTGTGCAGCAACGCACTCGGACCCCTTTCGCTCGACGTCAGCCCCCTCTGATACCGCATAAAATATAGTATTGTTCGCGCTCTGTTAGTCTAGAGTGGAGAACGAGTATATTTAGGAAAGGGCGGCTTTCTTTCATATGTTAAGCAGATCAGTGTCGGCCGGCGAGATGGAGGGTGAAGCGGGTGTTTGGCGAGGCTTTGTCTGTGTGTGCGCGCGCGCGTGTGTGCGTGTAGTGGGGAGAAGGGGGAGAGTGTAGCGCGCGAATGGCGCGAACGTCCCCTACGACTTTTACCCAGGAGAAGAACCCCGAGTCGCTGCACAGTGCGCGCTCCTAAATGATTGCCGGCTTGACTTAATGTTGTGAAAAATAGCCGCGTACTCCCGCGCATCTCACGGGTATTTTTCTTTATAAAAAGGCGAATGCAAAGTGATGAATCCAATTTTTTAGCATATAATTCGAAGCTCCCTCCGAAGCAGCGATTTCGACGATTTATACTCGTCGCGCGATCTCGCGAGGGATCGTGAAACCTTCCATCGTTCGCGAAGTTCGAGTGAAAATAAAACGAAAGGGGGTAAATTCGTTGACGGGTGGTAAGTTTCTTAAGGCTCGAGATTAATTCGACGGACGAGCTAAACGTCAGTAGTGCGGCACGGTTTCCCTCAGCGGGTGACGGCGCGGTGAAATTTTTATTGCGCGATGCACGGCCGGGCTCGTGAATTAATGCTGTCTCGACGGGACCGAGCGTCTCGTAACATTGTTCACCGAGGGAGGAAGGAACGACGTTCCTACCTGGCCGCTGTTACAAATCAGATCCGAGCAGCTTGAAAAAGTAGCGCGCTTTTTGCCACGCAAAAGTGCCTTCCTCCCCCGAGAAGGAAATGAAACGGTATACTTGGAATTCCTGAATTTAATGCCAAAGACGTCTTAATATTGCAAGTGGCGATACTTATTAAAAATCTGACAAAACTATAATTTGTTAAAGCGTAGGGTTTAGATTCCGAAGTTCGGCACTTGAAACCCCGAACTCGAAAATCGCAAGTCCCGATATTTCGCTTCAATTCGCTAGCGCCTCGTCCGTCAAAGTTTGTTACTTAAAACCCAGAGTCTTCTATCGCTAATCCCGCAACTTGCGTCGTTCAACTTTTAACGACCTTGGTCGACGTTCCACTCGACAACATTTGCACCGCCGATCCGGGGTCCGTCTGTTGGCCAGCGGCCTCGTTCGATGAAACGGGGGAAACGTCGCTACATTTGTCGTGTAATTCTAACGAGTTCCACGACGACGATATAAGTCGCCGGCTTACCGCGAGACGCGAAATGAAAAGGTCCAGAGGAGGGAAGACGGAGCCCTCGCGAAAGGAGGAGCGCAAAGGGAGAACAAACGGCCAGCGTTATTATAAAAGTCATAATGAAAATCTAACGATCCGTCAGGCGACCCCGGCGAGCCGCCCCGGAGAAATGAATTTCCTCCGGCCCCGTGCTCCCCCGCCCCTCGTCCGCGCGGTGTTTAATCCCTTTGTTTACTTTTGCTTGCAGAACACGTGAGGGAATTCAGCTGCGGGATGCTGTATTACAGGACGCTGTACCTGGACAGCAAGCGGGACGCCCTGTACGTCGGCGCCATGTAAGTATCGTTTCCTTTCCTTTCCTTCCTCCCGACTGACCAACGCCTTTCGCGTTCGTCGCTTTCTCTCGCGTGAAGTGATAAAACGTCGCACGATGAAAATCCTCCCTCGGCGAAAGTTGTTTCGCTTCATTCGTCGTCGAAGCGACGGGAATGAAGCGGGGGACTCTGTCTGCGTGTACGTGCCGCGAAACGGATTTTTATGATTCTCGTGTGATTAAAATTCTGCAGGGAGCGCGAGGAAAAGAGAAAGAGAAAGAGAGAGAGAGAGAGAGAGAGAGAGAGAGAGAGAGTGTGCCGATTGATTAAATTTCTCCGGTGACGTCGAACATCGGATAATCCGTGTTTTGAAATACTCCGTGCGTTACAGCGATACACGCTGATACACGCTGATACACGCTGATACGCGCTGGCTTTCGCGACGATAATTACCGTCGCGTTGATTGCACCGAATTGCCACCCCTTTCGCCTTCGTCCTCTCCTCCTCTCCCTCTCGTTCAACCCGATGGATCGGTTTTTACTCGGGAGTAAAACTTGTACGAGCGTGCGTGCGCAATTTCGTCCCGTTATTTGTCCCCGGGTTCGAGATTGAAATGAAAAGTAACGGTTCCATTCGGTGGCGTAACTGGGTCACGCGTGAAATGTTTCGTGCGTCCGCCCCCCCCCCTTTCGCCCCTCGATCGCGACGCGAGCTTTCCGCACTTTCGTGCGCGGCGTGATCGACACGAAGAGGAGCGAGCGAACCACGAACCGACTTTGGATCATCGCTCCCAACGAAATTACCAAGTTAGGAGAAAAGTAGGCTGATTAAAAATATCGTTCGCGATATAGTTTTCGAAACTTTTATTTGTATCTTTTCGGCACCTTCCGATAAAGCTATTTTGAAATCAATCAGTTTCACTGACTATCCACTCGGCCTCGAAAACAATGAGATTATAATCAACCGAGTTGGGAAAGATTTCGTAAATTTAACACGGTGGTTCGGTTTCGTTTCATAACGTAAGTTTCAAGCATAACAGTTTAGTTCTCGTTTAAGCTGGTTATTTAACTTTCTCTCTCGCCTCGTCGTCGTCGTCGCCGCAACATATTCACGTTCGTGTGTTCCTTTTCGTAATCGGGCCCTTCCGCGGTATTTGCACGCACTCTTAGCTCGAGCGCTGAAATATACACACACGTAGCCGCGTTTATGTACCGGGGATCGTTCCTCTGCACACGAGGGGGGAATGACCAGGTTTCGTTTGCTAAACGTTTCAATTTGCAGAAAGGTAATTTACTGAAACCTTCGGGGCACGGCGGGAACGGAGAGACGAAGGAGCGGATTAAATTCCTTTGCTATTTTTTTAAAGAACCTTCCAAGTAACTGAGGATTAATCTCCACAATCGGGCGAACGGGAATAAAAAAATACACCAAACGGACGATTTGCCTGCAATCGAGACGTGAAATTATTTTCACGGACGAGGGAGTACGGCTTTTAATATTACGACGAGATTTCCATCCAGCTTGGATCTTCATCGAGCATTGTTCAAACAGATCGAAAGGGCAAGAATTTACTCGCAAGTTAGACCCTCTTCAGATTTTACACGAAGTGGTTCGGTCGTTTCGAACGAATTATCGAAACGTGCCATTGAAAATTTTACGTTTCGCTGTTGACTGAAAATTCCCTCGATCTCTGCGAATCGAGAATCGTGGCCAAAAATCAGAAATGTCTTTGCGAAATGGTCTTCGAGTTGTCAACGCGAATATCTTTCGCTGTATCGAGCAAATCACGAACCTCTCGGGCCATTGTCGTCTGGCGATAATACAATATTCTAATGGAGGGGGGACTATCTTTTCTCCTTCGGAACGAAGGTCGGTCGTCGAGGGAGCAAAACACCGGGGGGTTTCGCCCCGTCTGGAATGGATAGAGAGATTTCGACGAGGGAGGAGGTTGCATCGTTACTACACGAGTATTATTTCTTGATTCGGTTCCAACCTTTTCTTTCGCCCCCTCCCGCGGTTTACTGTCCTGCCGGCCATTCACTCGCCTCCTTTCTTTTGTCCGCCTCCCTTCTTAATTTGGTAAATGCCAGCAAAATGCTACGCGACTGCTCTCGTAATGGGGAGAGGTCTCTGAAAAACGTGGCTGGATACACAAACCAGAACCAAGATGAAGAAAGTCTACCTCGCGGGACACGGAGATACGAGAGAGTAGTCGTGTAATATATTTATCGCGACAGAAAAATTATGTCGTGCATTACGTTTCTGGCAGCCGGATGGAGCAGCGCGGTTATTGCTTACGACTCTCGGGCAAAATCAAATTGAGATTAACGCGACGCTCGTTGACTACTAGCGTGCAATTGCGGGAATTAAAAATGATCGTGTCATTTTTTTCTTAATGCGACG
>KQ435749.1:915792-937566 GCA_001276565.1 Melipona quadrifasciata
TATTTATATATATATAAAATATGATGCACGGCAAGAGCAATAATAAATAAACTGTACTTTAAGAGAGATCAACGCTCAAGAAAAGTACAGTAGTTTTGATTTCAGTACACGCTCGCCTTGTGAATGATTTATCCGGCTTAAAATAGCCAATGAAGGGTGCATATCGAAGAATACCGAGGGAGACTTTTATAGACCTTTATAGACTCTAAGAACTTCATATTTCGAAAGTCTTTTCACCACTTCTCCGCTTCTACGCAGAAACTAACTTAGAATATGTTCCCGAAACAATATTGTTGAATACTTTCCCGAGCAAGAAGCACGCGAAAGTTAAAATTTCGTTCAAAAATCAAATTGATCGTTTACGATGACAGGTCGATAGGACTCTCGCTAGAAACTGCGAATATCATTTCGCGATTAACGCTATTTCACGGAGTTCGTGTCATATTTTGTTAGGATTACAAATATAGGTGGTAATCGTATTAGTGATACAGATCGCGAGGCATTCAGGGGAACGATTTAAATATCGTTGTTATTTAATATATCTGTCGGCGATTGTGCGTGTGTATCTATCTGCTAAATAGCCGGAATAATGAAAGTTTAATCCCGACGACGGTCAATAAAACATTATGTAAACGTGATAAATAATTCCAAACTGGGAAAACTGGTAGATATTGAATTCTGACGCGCATCCGCGAATGACCTACTAAATTTGGCGGCCCGATAAATTCATTTTTGTAGAGATCGCGTATCGATAATTCAACGCAGTTGCAGGAAATCAATTTTTGTTACTCGTTTCCACACAATGACGGAGGAAAGAAAATCTTATATAGATAGAAAGATTTCTTTTTATAAAAGATGACAGAGGAGAAAATCTTACGATATACTGAGACGACGCCACGAATCACGTTCTTCCTTGCATCAAATTCAGTTCAGAGCGTTGAAATTGTTTCGACGGGGGTTGTTCATTTCCCGTCGAACGCGTTGAAAGTGTCTCGCAATGTGCTCGCCGTCCTCAAAAGATCTAATGAATCCGAGGATTCAATTCGAATTCGGAAACGACGTACACTCCGCCGCTCGGAAATCGGATGAGCCGAAAATTCCGATATATACGCAGTTGCCTTCGTCTAAACGGCGTCGGTGTATGCGTGGCACGTGCGCTAGGCGCGAGATAA
This sequence comes from Melipona quadrifasciata, assembly GCA_001276565.1. Classification (NCBI taxonomy): domain Eukaryota; kingdom Metazoa; phylum Arthropoda; class Insecta; order Hymenoptera; family Apidae; genus Melipona; species Melipona quadrifasciata. The sequence continues at coordinate 916,965 of KQ435749.1, forward strand.
TTTCGGGACGGGAATCGTGGAGGGGGGAAGGGGGTGAGATTCACTTAAAGATGGAGCGAAACGAGATTAGGAGCGGGGCGAATAAATCGGATAACGAGGTAAGAAACGACAGGGCGAGTAAGATCTTTTTGAAACGATTCCCTTCGTTTCGGTCAGCGAAAGAGAGGCGTCGCGCGACCTGCGTGTGCACCGAGAGGGCGCGAGAGGATAAAAATGCGCGACTTACGATAAATTGCATTTCCCAGCAGGAGGGAACGAGCAGGACGGGGGGGGAGGGGGGTTGAAAGTTTCCTGTTTTCTGGCTTCGTTCCATGGCCCCGTTTCTCGTCTCCCTTCGACTGTGCCCACCTGTACACGCAGTCACACAACCCCCCTCCGCCCATTCCGCCATCCGCAATATCGGATTCCAATAAGAATTCTCGCGCAAAAGGAAAACGATCCCCGACATTCCTTTCCCAATGACGCGAAACGATTAAGCTCTATGATCGCGCTGCCGGTTTCAATGACGTGACTCTCCCCGATTTCAGACGGAAGGCCAGTGGACGCCCGCGCCATCCACTCGAGGTTCACGCAGGGTGGGAGGGAGGGGGCGTAGTTTAATTAAAAGGCCCCGGATAAAACGCGGCGCGTTACTCGCGAATTCGAGTCGACTTTGCAAAAAGCTTTGTAAAAAGCGGATTGTACCCGGTGGGCCCTCATCGAGGCGATACACCTGATCGTTCGCCAGCCGGTTAATTGGATCTCCAGTTGATATTTTTTCGAAAATGGAAGCAAACGGATGACCCGGGCCGAATGATTTATCGCTATCACGATGATGACTCCTGGTCGATGGTTTCTGTCTTTCTCAAACCGTTTTTTTTTTTTATCTTTGCAGCGGGTTCTTTTAAATTTAAGAACTGCTTGTAATAAAGCACGGGTTATAAGATATTCTGCGAAAAGGGGTAGTTGAACGAATCGGAGTGAATGATATTTATATCGCCACGATGAGATTGCGTTCCAGATTTCACATTTCTAAAATTATTACGGCGGCAGAGAATCGCGGAATTAAATGGAACTTTTTAATTTAAGAAATTAGTTCATATAGAATTTGTAGGAGAGTGTCCTTTGAAAAAGATCAGATCGGAGGAAACAAAAAAATTGCTACGATTGAAGAAATTAGTTCTCTTTTCCTCAACTTTCTGTGAAAAATTTGTTCTATGTGAGAATTGAGAATATAGGTTAGTGTTGCTGCAGTTATATTTCAAAGAGGATAAATGGATGTTGTAATTACAATTACTAAATGCACGTGACAATTGTCGTCGGCGTATGTTAGAAGGAAAATCAAATTACTGAACCTACTTTGAAATAAATACACTTGAAATTACACTTACAAACGATGCCATACATCTATAAATCACAAAATGACACAAATTTATGTGCTCCTCTGTACATTTTTCATGCCACGGAATTGAAATTGGAATCTGTCCAAGAATAATTACTTTTCAACGTACAATTTATAAATATTTCTCTCCGCGTCGATCGACTCTTTCGTAGAAAATAATTGCCGTCGTTTCTCGACCCGTTAATTACCCAGTTTGCTCGAATTACGAGAGACCTTGATGTCAGCTCGACAATAAGCCAATCTAACTAATCTCGACGTTGTCCAATGGAAGACCTTGTAACAGTTATTAACGCACACGAGCTTCGCCAAACCAAGACCAGCTTCTGATTATTTTCAACAAACGTGCCCGCTCAAAGGGAGGAAGAAAAACGCACGTTGACGACTGATTTAGATTCTCCACGAATGCCAATCTCGTCGGGATATTTTCACTCAGCGAAATTACGACGGGCTCTGAAATAAAGAAAAGCGACGTGTCCGCGGTCATAGGGGTTTTCACGAAACACCGTGGGTAGCGTGATAAGTGTACGAAATGATGGTACGAAGAAAATAAAAGGGATAAACATTTATGCTCGGTATAGTGGATAAAGGGGGTTAAATTGCTCGATAATGCATCGATCCCTCCCGTGACCCGCGATAAAGAATTTCTCCTGCACAGGATAGAAAGAAAAGTTTGTCCGTGACATTGATGAATTTGATGGGAATACATGTGAAGAATCTGCTACAAATTTGAATTTTGAGGTCAAAAGAAAATTTTTTTTTTTTTTTTGCATTATATTCTACTTATTACGAAGGTAAAATTTTTTTAAGAAACTGTAAGCTAATAGTTCTCTTGAAATATGGCAAAGACGTTTCTTAATCATTTAACACTGCGGACGCGTGCGTTCTAACAGCGACTTTATGGTTCTGGACACGTGACGTCTATCTCACGTAATTTTTGTATTAGGTTTCACTAACATTTGATTTATTATAGTTTGATTATAGTTATATGGATAGTAGCATCAGCGCGAGTCTAAATAATCAAACGATAAAACTAACTGTCAACATTATTCGAAATATAAGCATTGCGTCTAACATAAAGTCGCTGTTAGAACGACTTAAGCGTTTGCAATGTTAGATTAAGAAACTTTTTTGCTATTTTTCAAGAAAACTATCAGGTTCCTTGGAAAAATTTTACTTTCCTAATGAGTAGAATACAATGCAAAGAAAAAGGAAATTTTGGCCTTAAAATTCAAGGTCAAGATTAATTTTGCGGCAAGTTTTTTACATGTTTCTCCATCGAATCAAACGTGTAGAATTCATCTGTGATAGCCACGGTAGCAAACTTTTCTTGCCACCCTGTATATAAGTTCAAATAACCACAACACGCACGTGTTTGTGAAAAAAGAAATGGAAAAGTGGGAGAACGAAATAGAGGTGAAATGGGGGCGGAAAAAGGAAAAAAAAAACATACCGGATAAAAGGAGAAAAGATGTGTCGTGAATCGTACGTCTCGGATCGTCGTTGATGGTGATTAGCGTGGCGAACGATATCACGCTCTTTTCGGATATCCGCGAAAAATTCGCGTTCTCCGCATGTTTCTAACCGTATTCTCTGCATCCCTTGTCCTTTACGATCCCTTTCTACTCGGTTGTATCGTCGACGTTGCGGGATCGATACGATAGGTACGAGCATCGTTCCTCGTTAATTAGAAAGGTGATACCCATTAATTGTAGTTCGAGAATCGGCGGCTGCGTTGCGGATCGCTCCACAATTAAGGCACGCTAATTGAACGCTTCCAATTATCAGACTCCTGACCGAGTTGCCGAGTGGGGGATGGGGGAAAAGAAGTTGTTCGAGTATCGGGGATATCGCGACGCTGAATACTCGAATCTCTTCGGATGGTATCTCTTTGGGTCGCCTTTGTGTTGGCAACCTGTAGAACAGAATCCTCGTTCTGATTTTCTTCTCGCTTTCACCGGATTTTTACCCTTTTATCCTTGCGTTCTTATTTCTTTCTCTCTCCCTCTCTCTCTCTCTCTCTTTTACTCTACACATTGATTCGTTAGTTTGTGTTTGATCTTGCATCCTCGTGTTTTGTTCGTATTTTTTGCTTTCTTAATTTTTGTCTTTTTGTAATTCTCCTTTCTTCCTCTTGATTTTATTCTAGGATCGACCCGTTGGATTGAGTTTGCTCTCCTCGCCTTCTTCCCTCCCGGGTTTCCTCTCGGCGTATATTTTATCTCGGGGTAGATTTAGAAGCATCTCTTTTTGCATATCGATCGACGCGCGAGATAAGAATCCACGATATTGAGAAGCGTTGTCTACGGTGACGCGTGAAAAGAGGGTAGAATCGTGCGAATATTTTGCGAGGTTGCGCTGTCGAATATATGCCGATATTCGAATGCCATGGGAAAATGGCATCGATTAGTCCCGTCATTCTCAATCATAAACGCCTGCGATGGCGGGTTCTAAGAGACGAAGTAAAGAAACCTTTGATAAACTTGAAAAAAATCGGAATCGTCTCAAAAATTGTACGTTCTGTCGTTACGATTCTTCCATAATACTCTGCTAAGTAATTAATTTAAAGTTTTTGTCAGTATCTAATGGCAACAGATCTAATACTTTAAAAAGTATTTTTCTCGGGATGAAATTTTCAAAATCGGCGCTAGAAATGTCCGAAAAATTACCAACTCAATTTGGATGAAGATTTGTGGTAATATTCCCAAAACTGGTACAGTGAAATTTTAATTCGTATATTTTTTTTATCAACAAAAGGAATTGATTCTGTGCAGTTGGACCTAAAATAAAAAAAACTTTGCTTTAGTTAAGATCTAACTAATTGAACTGAACTTGATTCACTAATTGAACAACGTATCCCAAGACGAATATATTATTTTTTCAATGAAATGTAATTTTGTATCCAAAAAAATTCTTGAATTTCCCTTAGTTCGCAATCATTTAAAGATATGTGACACTCTGATGTATCTCGTGTGATTTTACTCTCCGTGTTCATTTGATCAATAAGTGAATAAATTTCTACGATCGTTCTACTAAAAATTCCGTTACCGTGGTTATCGTTGATATTTTGATGATATTTTCTCCTTCACTGTTGAAAGTTCTTATTACGAGCTCAACTTTCGTTCATTGAAAATTGAATTGCATATCGCACTGCGGAGACTGAGAAACGACAGGACATTTATACGAATATATATACATGTATGTACATATTTCGCGTTCATAAAAGTTTGCGGGGGAGGGATCGCTTAACTTTGTTTTGCTCGGCTAATTTGAAACTCCTTTGTCGTTCGGATAATGAGATGCATTGCGCTCCGTTCATCGGATAGAGTCCAATTCGGTCTCGCGTCATGGTTCGTTCTCTATTCTAATCCAACATACCTCATTGGTACACGCATACGCCGGAACGTCTCTTTAATGAAAGTAAAGCCTGCCACGGGGAAATCGATTTTATTATGTGCGCGGCGAATTGATTTCATTTTCACGAAATTTTTTTCCTTTCGTTCGGAAACTCCTCCTAGGGATAAAGAGATTTGGAATCGAAGAGCTAAATAAATTCTCTTGGCACAAAAAAAGATACGGAACTGAATCCTGTATTTAATAATCAAAGGAGAAAGTAAAGGAAAAAAAAAAAAATAAAACAAAATTGGAGAAGAAATATAGTGAATGTAGTAAATATAGTATTAGTATTAGTACTAACGTCGTTTTTTGATATTGTACAAAATTTTATTTTATTTAAGAATCAATACATTTTTACAATAAGCACACTAAATGTCAATATATTCAACTAGAACACAGGTTATGCTGTAATAAGTCAAGTCTGTCGAGATGACAATGTTTATTAAATTTAAAGGTATCCCTAATATTTCTAAGTTTATTGATTGAACTCGTCGACTGTTCGGGATTATTCAAATCGTCGGTAGTATCGATCGCAAGAATTCGTTGAATCATTTTGGACGAAAATCCAAGTAACAGCACCCCAGAATATGAACATCTATGGTAACAACACGTGGCAATAGAAAAATCCGATTGTCGGGATGTATAACGTTAAACGATACCGTTGTATTTTACATAATTAAGCTGGCAGCGATGCGGTGCGATTCTGGGAACACGGCAAACGCATTTAGCGAATCAATCGAAATCCGACGGATGTGATTAGATTTCACGCATGATCAAAATCGAGCGTTTCAGCAATTGATACGCCGTAATAGCGGAGGTACAGGTATGCGATCGATAAGCGTATATTGTTATACAGCGCCGGAGACCGTGATAATCGTCTCTACAAGCTCGTGCTTCTCTCTTCTCTGTGTGTGTGTGTTTTTTTCTTTACTTTTTGGTACTTTTCTTTTCGACTAACGAACGGCTCGAAACTGTGTGTTTTTCGAAAATGAGAATCGACGCGGAGGAAATTTCGCGCGAAAACGCTTCATCGTCCCTGAAATTAAATTTTTTCGCTAATACCGGCAGCTGAGTGAGATAAAACTCCTGTTGGCCGAAGGATTTCACCGCGCCATATTTGCTCGATCATCGCGATATTAGTTCATCGCCGTGTAAACGCCGCGATATTAACTATCGGCGAAAGATGGTGGATCGATAACAGTTTCTAACAGTTTCGCCCCTTCTGCCCCTTTTCTTCGCTACAATAAAAATTCCTACGTTACTGTTCTGTTAAACGTGTATTTGGAAATGGAATGTAAATTCGAATGGCCAAGGAAAAAGGAGAAAAATCGCGGCAGTCCGGCTCGTTTCGTTTTCAATTAACAAACAACAATTTGGTAAGGTCGAAAAGCAATCGACTCGGTCTAATTAAAAACACGGTAGAATTTCTTCTCAACTCCTTTACGTCTCGCGATCGAAATTGAATGATATACGAGGTAAGCAAATTTTCGATTCAAGACGACGACAGAAATCTCTGAAAAATTGAAAATTGTCTAAAATTCTCGTTTTTATATCCTGCCTGATTATGTTGATCTTATAATTTGATCTTGTATTTCGGATTATCGCGACAAAATTGACGCACCGCGAATTTATCACTGTTGGCAGATTTTTCGGTGTTAATAGCGACGGTAGCTCTTTCTTGACACGCGTTCCACCATCTGAAATTTAAGGGGGTGAAATGGGTTTGAGGATCCCGGTGCCGCGGTGCGGATAATGCATAGCAGGTCGGAGCTGTCTGTCACGTCACGCGCAACACACCGAAGTCAGACACCGACGCTTTTCTGATTTACTAGCTAGCGGGTTTCCAAGTTTGTCGAGCGCGTTACTTACCTTACTTCGACGCGAAGCTGTTCCGCGATATGTACTTATATTCCTCGGTACGATCGTTCGTGATTCTCGTCTCTGATCGAAAAGTATTGAAAATTGAAATTGAACATTCATCGATGAAAAAGTATTAGATTAATCGTAATATAAATGTAAATAAATATAAAAAACTACCAGAAGCAACTGTTCGAATTTTTTGCCATAAAATTTTATTAATATGCAAACATTTGAATCGATAGAAAAGAAATTACAGACGCGATCGCTCAGTACCAGACAACGCCACTCCGTGGTCTGCGCCACGCCCCCTCGCGAACTACGTGACCCAAATCAACCAATCGCTAATTTTCGTTGCATCGGCGTTGCACCCGAAGAGGCCCGAGTTACCCCCGCTAAAATCACGTGAATAAGAAGGAGGAAAGAGAAATAGATTCAGCAGCGAAAAAGGCGTCAAGTCAAAAACATATCGTTCGTGGCTGCGATTCTATTAAAATTCCTGCAAGTAACTCGCCACCCCTTGGAGAAGTGGAGGCAGAGCAATCGGAGAAATTACAGAACGAAAGGAAAAAGGGGAGAAACTCTCGACTGGCGCGAAAGTGATCGTACCGGCCGCGCGCGGTCCGGCATTTCGAAGCTGACTGGGCGGTTTTTTTTAAATCGAAAACACGATGACTTTACGCTCGCGTTCCCGCCGCCATCGATCACACCTCCCCTTCCACCGAAGCAAATTGCTTTCGTACGAATTTTTCCCTTTCCCCCTTCGGTGCCGAAGTTCTTCCCGTGGTTGTCTCGAGCGACGAGTTCGCACGTACAAGGTCTCGTCCCGCCTTTCCTATTCACCTGCCCGCCTTTCCCGACCCTCCGGGAAACTTCTCCGGGAGAAGCGGGAAGCCGGCGCGAGAAGTCAGATTCCAAACTACGGATTTGTTTTTCCACGTCGCTATTTACTTTTTCACGGCGGCGTGCACCAGATGAATGAGGACGGAAATGCCTCGAAGGGTGAAGGCAGCCCCTTCCCTTTTTGTACTTTCCTTCCTTTCTTTCTTCTTCCTTCTCCTTTTTCCTTTCTTTCAGCTCGCATTCCCCGTTCGACTGCGTGTTTTCCATCGAACGCCAATGACGAATGGTTATTGGAATAAAGTTATGCGGCGCGCCGGCGCTAATGTTGCGAAACGTTTCGAAACTGGGTAAATTCGATTTATTTCAGCCACAACCGTGCGCCATTCCGCTCGATACAACCGGCACGCATTTTTCTTTTCATCCGTGGTCAAATCTCGTTCGTAGATGTCGTTTCGCGGAAATTTTTGTTACTCAGTCCTGTCGACCGAATTTTATTAACGTCGCAGGCAAAGTGACGTCTTGATGCAGAATCTCAACTCTAGCAACGTACGAGTGCGTGATTGCGTATATTATCGTACAAGGTTTATTTAAAACGTAGATGTTACCTCTGTACGTAATAATCGAGTCAAAGTAACCTTTTTGTCGCGACTAATCGAGCAAAAGTAATTTCAGTCCGTTACGGAATCTGCGTTTCTCTTAAAGTCGGTGAAATGCAGCGAAGAGCATAGTTGAACACACGATGATGAAAAATTGCCGACATTTTGAATTATTCTAACTTCGTAAAAGAGAATCGTACAAAAATCAATTTGGTAGATTTATATGATTTTTAAAGCGTAAAGCTTCTGCTTCGACTGTTTTAAGTTTGTTTTTTTTTTAAATATTCTTGCATCGTGTAGCAATTAAATTCCTGCTTTACAACGAACGTATGATTTTTCTTTCGTCATTTTATTTGAACTTTGAATATTAGAATTAGATGACGAAACGATGTTAGGATTTCTTGAATTTCTTGAATTTTTGTTGTTTAATTATCAAAATTCAATAAAGTGACGAAAAAAAAAAATCATACAGCAAATTTTAAGGGATCAGTGTAGAGGGGAAACTTAAATCTTCAACACCACGATAGATTTAGTCTTAAATAAAATTTACCACATTTTTACAATTCTTTCTAAAGAAAAGAGCACTTTTCCACTTGCTACATGACGTAAAAGTATCTTGGAAAAGAAAAAATGTAGAATGATCGAAATAGGAACTTCACGATTTAAAATGAAACCAGAAATGGATTATACGATGTCTTTTATAAAGTTACGACAATTTTTCATTCAAATTAATCGCTAGAATAGCGATGCTAACACTTTCGTGGTGTCACATTTTACAAAATACTGCATACTTTACTCTTTGATATTCTACACTCGATGAAAAACTGCACGACTTGTGTACCCCAGTACGATTCGTCTCACTGAAAGGAGCAAATGTTCTGACTAGGAGATGAAGACAGCCTTTTTGCCATAAAATTTTGTTGATGTGCAAACATTTGAATCGATAGAAAACAAATTTCAGGCGCGATCGCTCAATAACAGACGACGCCACTCCTACTCGAGGTCTACCCCACGCCCTCTCGCGAATCACGTGACCCAAATCAACCAATCGTTAATTTTCGTTGCATCACTTTCAGTGATAATATCATTCGCGTTGAGAAATTACACGTGTGTGTTTAGTTTCACTCATCAGTGTTCCATATGCAGTGGAGGGAGTTCCGAAATGTTTCCAATTTCTGGGTCAGAGTTTGTTCGTCGCGAGTGATTCGTCGAATCCTTAAGAAACGGCTCGGCGAACGTGGTAGAAGATTAAACGTGCCTACGGAGTCGTTTCCGTGCTCGAACCCGAACCATCAGCCTCCCGAGCTTCGATCGTTCCGCGTTCCCGTTTTTCCCGGTTGATCCCGAGGAACGCGTCGCGTCGGTCATACAAACGATTCGGTTTAACCGCCGCTGGAATCTCCGGAGGGAAACCGGGATTGTACTAGGGAGAAAAACAAAGAAAAAAAAAAGGAAAGAAGAGAGAATTTGCGAAGGAGAGAACCCTCGTTACCTCGCCTCCTTTATTATATGCGCGTGCACGTGTATTTTTTTTTTCTTCTTTTTTTCGTTCGATAACCCCGGGACCAGCCGGAGGATCGTGCTTCAAAGGAGGAAATCCTAATAAAAAGCAAGCGATAGGACGGAAACGAAGAAAGTTAGGGACCGGATGGAGAGGAAGATACACAGGGAGGAGATTGGTAGACGCGCGAGGAGAGCGAGATGGTGGTCTCTCTCTCTCTCTCTCTCTCTCTCTCTCTCCGGTTTCGACGCTCATAGAAATTCCGCGTGGCGTTCGCGTGCAGTTCCTTCCGTCCGGGCCAGAACGCCCGTAAGCAAAGTGCCACACGCCTCGTACACAGCCATACATAACCGTGGCTAGATAAGGCGAGCCAGCAGTTCAACGCCAGGTAATGTATCTCGCAGACGTACGGAATGAAAATTTACGCCCGGAGCTTTCGGCTATCGCCGCGCGCGTTTAATGCGAATTATTGTCACGCCAACGATCTTGCGTAATTCTCGTTCTCTCTCGTCTGTTCCAGGGACAAGGTGTTTAGGCTGAATCTGAGCAACATCAGTCATTCCAACTGCGAGGTGAGTGATTTACAGATTTACTTTTGACAGTCAGGCGTAATCGAAGATAGTCTTCGTCGTTGAACGGAGAGTTTCTCCGTCGAAGTGAAAGTAACCGAAGTCGAAGTGTGATTTATTACGAATCAGGCAGGGCTGCATTGCATTGCGACGAAAGTTATATAAACATACAGTCTCAGTTATTTGAACGCTTGATCGAATCAAAACTCGACTTTTGGTTCATTTTGTTCATTTTGTTTTTTTTTTTTTTTTTTTTTTTTTAGTCAGATTTTACATTTTTCGTAACTGCACTTTTGGTTTTAATTGTAAATGTTGGGACGTCTAATTATATTTTAGCGCTTGAATTTATTCAGTTTTGAAGTAAGTGCAAGCAGGATCAACATTCGTGGTTTTCAATGTACGTGTGTTTTCGTAACGATAGAGAAAGTCCGACCTGATTAATTTCTTTTTCTAGAAAAATTATATTACAAAATTGTACTAAAAAATTTATATTACCTAGTTAAATTCCTAGTTTTAAATTCAGAGAGAATAAATTTGACTGGCTCAGCTTTCGAGTGATTTGAAATTTTGCGCGAATTTCCGTCTGTTTCCCTCAAAATAATAATCTCGACTTTGAGGGTGTACCACCGTTGAAACATTTTCGAAAATATTACGGATCATAGTGCAGAAATATGATCCTCGTTCCTATCTAGAATGGTTTATCGCTGGTAGTGTAATTGACAATTTCTGGAAATTTTATATGATATTAAAGTTTCTGATCATAGTGTCTAATAACTTTGAACGTCAGTTTCAAAAGTTTCAAAGATGGAAGGAGGTAAGCTCCGAGTGAAAACTTGAAAGTACTCTCTCAGAGTGATAAAGTGCTATCTGTAGCCGCTATAAAAATGTAGGGTCCGCTTTGCAAAAAATTTTCCTTTCGCGAAGGAAAACGATTCGAGCGAACGTGACGATTAAATGGAGCGAGTAATTAACGAAGATCGAACAATTGCACGCGCGGCTGTCTTAAAACGCGGAACAATATGATGAATTTCATATAGTCGAAACGTCCGTAATGACACGGGGTACCTTAACAGATGATGCATCGAAATGATGAATCTCGCGAAACGCACAGGTAATTAATTACACTTTGCATTTGCTCGAAATCAATAACCGGACTGCTGAAAATTCAGCGCGTAACACGTACTCGCGGCGGACAGCGTCGACCTTGCTTCTCCTTCTTTAATCGCGTTCGTGAAAAAAAAAGAAAAAAAATACATTTTTCCGCTACCGTTAATAACGAATCGATCAAAAGCAATTTGACGCTTAATCGCTCTTCGAGACGCACACGCGCCTCGTCAAAAATTCATGGGTCGAAACAGCGCGCCGTTCCGTTCGAACAAACAGACTATCAACCTCGTTTTCATAAAACTCTCCGCCCCTCTGCTCGCGCTGGCGGCGATTTCGCGTCCCCGTTGTTGTTCGTTGCCGACGCACGCAGCTGGCAGCGAACACGGCACAAAAGTAGTAATTTACATTTATAACCTGCATCCGGCTGCGATTCAAGCCGGTGGCGGCGGCTCGCTCGAAGCGAACGCGGATCTGCGCGCGGGATCTCGCAGGACGACTCATCTTCGCTTGCCATTCTACGAATCCTTGGTTCGAGAGGAGGCCAACGTTGGGAAAGTCGCCGCGTTCTGTCGCAGCATCACGCTTCGATTAGCATCAAACGTCGCGTAACGCTTGACCCTTTCCCTCCGCTCCCGTTTGTGCGCCACGATAAAACTTCGTTCCGCTCGTAAATCCGAGAGAGAGAGAGAAAAAAAAAAAAAGAAGAATACCCCCTCGGGTCTTCGTCGTTGCCCATAAAACTGTCAATCATGCCGGGCCGAAACGTCGCCTACATCATCGTGACAGCTGACGACTCTCTGCTCGCCTCTAAGCGATCCATTGTAGACGAACGCGACGTGTCCCGATTTTTTTTTCTTTCTTTTTTTTTTTTTTTTTTTTTTTTCCTTTTTTTTTTTTTTTTTTTTTTGCTTTCTCCATCGCGCTCCTTTCTTCCATTTCGCCTGGATGCACCGGCGAACAATCGATGTCGGCTTAATGCACGCAGACGGAAAATGGACCCCGCGTGTGTCGTCGCGATGAAATTCCATATTTCGCGGATCCCCTTTTTAGCCAGCGAAACGGGAGGGAGAGGTGGTGATATTTTCAGCTCTCGGCTCTTTTCAGCTGGTTTTCGTTTCACCGTGTTCTTCTCGCGACGAAAGGGACGTTTCCCCTGCCGCAGAGGAACGGAGTTTTCACACCGTTTGAACGAGAGCGGGTAATCTCTGCTGTTGCGCGAGGAAATCAGGTGTTTTAATACTTCGATGACGAAGGTTTAAATTTACTTTTATGATTCTTGGATGACACAATTTCGATTCTTGATTCTGCTCCCAAAATTATACATCCATTGCATAACTAAATTTTTCAGTTCCTTTCCTTTTTAATCTTCACGTTTGCAAATCTTTGCAGCAGATCGAGTATTATTAATGCGAAAGCCAATCCATCACGTACGTCGTTAAAACGAAGCTTCCAAGCTCGTTTTCCACAGACTTTCCATCCAGGAGCGGAACTTCAATTTCCCAAGACAGAACAAAAAGCCGCAGAAACACACACGCACTGTGCATGCTAAGTGTGAGAGTGGCATAATTGCGCCGATGAAACCAGCGCCGCAATCCTCTTTATACGCCACTTTGAGCCGCGTCCACGCGTTCGTTTAGCATCTCGCCCGAACTGCACCTGCTTTAATTTTTCGCGCGCTCAGGTGCATTTCCTGTCGAGAGGCGGCGGCGGCGGCGGCGGCCACGCTGCCGATACGACCGTTGTTGGTTCGTTCACGAAGATTGAATCGGAATTGCTTTGTCGAAACCGACGTCGACCGACGTCGACGTAGCCGTGGTCACCTGCAGTCCGATTGTTCGACACCGGCGGGCAAGGAGAATTGCTTTTTAACCCTGTCGAACGATCGCAAGTCTCGAGACTCGGCCGACTGATTTTCCTCTGTGCCGCTGCTGCTGCTGCCAGGCTTTTTTTCCGAAAGGCCGAAATCCGATCTGCGGAGGATTCCCAGTCCTTTTTCTCTTCTTTCTCTGCCCGCTACGCGAAACGGGCTTCCATCGAAATTGCCATTAACCTTCATTCCGTCGTTTCTTTCGCTCTTCTTCACAGCTTTGTGTCGCCCTTTTGTCTCGCGATCGGCTTCGCCCCTCCTGGCCTACGGTGAGCTGGCTGGCTATCTCCGACGGCCAACCGATCTCACTTTCGATTCCCGTTCCGTTTCGGCCAGCACGCTAATCTCACGACGAACCAACCGATCTTCCCGAACGACGTTCCACGTTCGATTGTCACGGACATCGAAGGGTTTAATGGGGTTTAATTCGGTACTCTCGGGAGATTCGTTTCTGTAGGAAAAAGTTTCACGAAATTTCGAGCCCACGTGGTTTGGAATTCCAGTCTATTAATTTTTAATGTAAAGTTTGGGGTTTATTAATATTTAAGTAATTGGAAGGGAAACTAAGTAGGTGTAAATATGACGATGACGCTACTCTATGTAATTCCTTCGGAATCTGGATACTCGCTACTCTTTATCCAAAATGTTACTCTTAAATTTAGGTATAGACGACGCATCGCGTTTCTGAGTTGTGAGTGTCGTAAAATAATATTGGGTGATATTAGAGGCCCAAATTCAAACGCAGAAAAGAAAAATCGATGTTTCGCCGGACTCGGTATTCAAGAGTTATGAATAATTTTATTTCACATCCAGCCAGAGTGAGAGAAACACACACAAACGCGCGAGTGGCACACATTCCGTCGGGTTCCGCTGCAGATGGAGTTTAATTGGATTTATGCGGGGGATAGAAAGATTCATAAATTTTTGGAACGATCGCCAACGTCAAAGCTAGACAAATAAGAACCTTGTTAATGTTTCATATAAATTCATAGCCGAGTCTGCTTCATCTACAAAAGTGTACCGCTCCGAATTCATTTTCATTTCCGTCGCGAAATTTGATTCGACGCCGGTGATATCTTAATTAAAACGTGAATACATTACGATTCGACGGCTCGCGTCGTTCATTATGGGACAAACTTTCGCTCGAGGTGTTCTTCCGGGGGCCGCGTGTTATTTCTGGCTTTGCGGTCTCGGCGTGTAATGAAAACCGTTTTCGAAAAAAAAAAAAGAAAGAAAGAAAAAATATATAGAAGACGGTTGCTGCTGAAAAAAAAAAGAGAAAGAGAGAAAAAAAGATTATTTCGTTACGGGGCGTCATTCTTCGGCGCAATATCGCGCGAACACAGCCAGGTGATACCACGGTCGCAGAGCGTAACGCGGAAAGCGGCGACAAAGTGTTGGCGCACAGAGGAACAAGAAGAGCCCCCGCAGTTATTGATGACAAGCGTGGATAACGAGCACGTGGAACGTTATTAAATTTCGAGTGGATTGTAGCCAATAAATTGAAAAGCGCGCGTTACGCTCGAGCGACGCGGAACACGCACACACACACACACACGTGCACACGCACATACGCGCGCGGCGAGTGCGCTTGAAAACCCAATCGCGAGGATTCTCGGATTTGATAAATTTCCCTCGCATAACGAGTAGATTACCGACAACAGGATTAATTCTGGCGAAAAATGAATTCGAACGAAATACAAAAGGAAGGAAACAGAATTGGAAAAATAAATGAACGAAAGAAGCGAGCGAAATATATACGTGGAGGAAAGCGCTTGGAGAAATAAATAGAGGGTTGAGGGTGAAAAATGGAAGAAGCGTAGGAGAAAACAATTTTCGAGGTATCGGAACGTAGCTCGAGGAGTAGCTTTTCACGTGTCTTTACCTTCCACAGTCCATTGAAATCGGCCATTGAATTCCGTCGGATTCCCTCCGGAGGGGGGGAGAGTAGACGAGAGGAAGGTATCTTTCTCGATACTGATTCCACGGTCGGCCATACAAAGAACGGCGAAACGACGCGCCGCCCGTTGGAGGGGAGGAAACGGCAGTTCGAAAACGCAATTATTCGGGCACACGTATCGCTAGTCGTGCCGCCACCTGTCGCGAAACTGGAAACCACCACCAAACAGAGAGTCGAAAAGACGAATCAAAACGAAAGGGAGGAAAGAAAGGAACGTTAAAGGGTAGAATGAATAACGGGAGAGAGAGAGAGAGAGAGAGAGAGAGAGAGAGAGTCCCCTGGTTGCGCCTCTACGATGGCCAGATGCAACGATCGCGACAACGCGCGGGAAAATAATTTCAAAGCGGAGCGCGAGCGTCCGATCACTGGCGGGGGAGGGGGAATAAAAGCGTAACGCTCGAATTTCGTTCTTTCGGCGGTGAAAAACTCTGCGGCCAGGCGGCGCAGATCGTATTTCCAGCGTTGGCATTTTTTTCTTTAATTATGATCGCGAATAGGTAGGTAAATTGAAGCGTAGAACAGTCGCGTATCGTGTTTCTCGCGCCTGTCATCGATGGTTCTTAATACCAGCTTTGCTTTGTGCGCCGAACGCGGGATTCAAAAGTGAAATTTTTTTTCGGTAAACCAACCGAATCGGTACGGGACAGAGGACGGTGGAAAAAGTGACGGTCTGAAATAGATAGACGTTCGACGGGGGTGGGAGATAGAGAACACTTGGGAAATTGGCGAGATTTATTTTTTCAAGTGTATAGCATTGTAGTTTACGTGGGTCATTATAGTTGTTAAGTTAATTATACTGTAATGTTTTCTGATTGTAGAAGTAGGTGAAAAGAAAGAAAATATAAATATGATGGGAGAAGCGCGACGTTGGCACGAGGTGTTTCTCTTTTTGTAGTGTGAAAAAGCGTCGATCGGGTGTCGATTTCAAAAATTTATTTGAGTTGCGACCGCGCATATTAGTTGTTAACCCGTGTTTAAATTAGCATCGTTGCTAAATAACTATTATTTGTATTTAATCTCCGCAACATCTTGGTACATCAACGCAGCTGTTTGCAGTTCGTGAGAACTTTGCCTCTCGTTCTGCCACGTTACGAAGCAATGTGTTTAAAGTTGCAACGTGGCGCGAACGATTGCAATAAAATTCCATCGGCAGGCTGACGTTGCCGCAGTTGTTCAGTTCCACGGAGAATTCCGGGCCGACTGTGGTTTCGACTTTCGTTCACCGCAGCGCCATCACGGCGTGACCAAACATTAACACGTCCATCGCGTTTCACGTTTGATTTTCAAACGCCGCGTCACCGTAAGGCGCAAGATTCCCGGTCGCAATCGACGAACGTAGAATACGAACTCGATTCGTTGTCCCGAAGTTGGAATTGGAATTTTTTCTCGTTGGTAGAGGCGACAGAAAGGAGGGAGGGGAGGGGGGGGGACACACAAGGGTTGAAATCCGCGCAAGAAGCTCGCGGGTAATTTAAACGCTCGGCCAATTCCCATCCGATTTCAATTTTACCGTTAATAAATGCAAACTACCGTCCCTTCGGAGGTTCGGGTCCATCTGCTGTTCCGCGAACTTCCGCGAGTTCCCCGGTGTCATTACAAAGTTCCGATCCACCTGGAGGAGAACGAGCAACACCGCCGGCGCGGCGCACCTTGGAAACGCGGATTTCTACGCCGAAACTTTACATACTTGTTACCCCAGAAGGTAAAACTCCTCCTTCGACCCGAACGAGGAGGGGTTAAACCCGATGCACAAGGTTGCTCAAGACCCAAAGAGAGGAAGAGGGAAACAGAGGGAGGTGGGAGTGGGAGAGCGTGGTGAAAAATTCGCGAAAGTTAGCGCTGGTCCGGAGTCGGGCGCGCAGTTACAATGAAATCCCATTGCGGGGCCGGCGTTGCCACCGCAGAGTTCGATTCCATGGAGAATTAACGGGAATGGGATTTCGATTTTACTCGCGGTAGTGGCGTGGTAACGTAGCCGTAAAACGTTAGCGCAGGCTCAGCCCAGGCCACAGAAGCCCGATCCATCCCCCCTGATGACCAAACCCCCAGGGGTGTTTCGCGCTGGCCAAGCGCGGGGGCGGCCACGTTACGTTACGTTACGTTACGTGGTAGTGAACTGCAGAGCGACAAAAAGAGAGAGAGAGAGAAAAAAAAAGGAAAAGAGGGAGGAAAAATAGAGTGTGAAGAGAGGTAAGGAGGCGAGCCTGGCACGAGGTCTGACGCAATTTCGCGTTTTGCATACATGCATAGCGATTGTGGTCTGAGGAGGTAGGTAGACCACAGACTCCCGGTATATATGTCCTGTTCAGACGGCCACGGGAAATTGATACGCTCAAAGACACTTCCGTCCCTCTAGGTTCCGTACTTTTGTTTGCTCACGCTCTGCTCCATTCGGTGTAGACGTCTTATTACGTTCTTTGCTCGCGAAAGGTAGCACGAACGGATACCTCGTTTTTCATCGAGAACGTTTGGATAGTTAGCTCGGATCGAGCTAAAAATTAATATCACGACGACGAACGATTTTGTTTATTGATAATTAAATTGAAAGTTCCGACGAAGAAGTACGGGTTAACTGCAGACGTGCAAAATAATATTATTCTGTGCTGTTTCTCTTTGTACATTGTTCGTGGGAATTTATCCGTTGCTCCGCTACATACAAGAAACTATTTTATCGCACGCTCTAAGCCTCGCTATCACTTCATCGCGAGGGAATAGGCGCGATCTCAATAACAAGACACGATTTGCAAGTTTCTCTCATCGAGCAAGGGAATATTAAGCGCGAGAATCGTCGATAACGATACCGCGCGGGCTAATCAAAGACACGATCAATCAGTCGTAATCCAGGGTCGGCGGGAGTCCATTCCGTGAGCAGCGCGTGTACCAAATTACCTCATCGACGCCCGGTCGTATGCAGTTCGTTCGCTGTCTATTTCCATAATGAAGCGTTTGAACGCGACGGGATTGGCTGGCGCGAGGGAGCGAGTCGCCGGTTCCATTAATTTCGCCGACTTGAATCGAACGTAGCCGGAGTGCGAGGAACAATGAGAGAGCGGGCCTTGGCCCCGTCCGTCTCCGCGTAATCGATCCGACATGCGTGGCATCCGCGTCGCGTCGCGCGTTTTTCCCCGGAGTACGGGCCAGACGACGGCTCTGGCTCTGGCTAATCCGTGTGTCCGCGTTACAATTTCATAATGGGGGAGGGGAGAAGGAGGAAAAGTTTCGAAGCACCAGCTCCCCGAGGGAGTTTCTCCGCGCCCCATACGTTCCACGCGAGTTACAACACGTGGTGGTCGCAACGGACGACGAGGGGAAGGAACAGGCTGATGGTCGGGGCTCGTGCATCTTGCAGAACCGTTGGCGCCATACTCGCGAAAACACGTGGAACAAATCATACGTAGCCGGCAATTTTCTTACTTCGCCGCCTCGTGCACTTTTTTTTCCTTTTTCTTTTTTCTGTTTCTTTTTCTTTTTCTTACTTCGATCGAATTAACAAACCGAACTGCCGGTTTACTCAGCGTCGTGGAGAGGTATCGATCGCGGCGTTTGATGGATTGATACGGGAGGGGAGGTAGAAGGCAGGGTCATCGTCTGGAAAGGGAGTTCTCCTGTTCTTTCGTTAGATTGTGGAATAATGACAGCTCGCGAAGTTGATGGACAAAGTTGTTTCTGTTCGGGATCTTCTTTATCGATTTGTCGCGGTTGGACGAGATTGGACGGCAAGTTTCCTAGTGATTGTTACGTTTGCGAGACGCTCGAACTGGGGAGGAAGTTATTCTCGTCTTCTATTGATGGCTTTTATTAATTTTTCAACTGAGGGAAATCGTGGACGCAAGTTTGTACACAAAAATGTAAGTTTGAGCAAGTTTGAACAGAAAAATGTGCTCTCTCAGAATCGAGACGTCACGCGTAATACACACGCGCGTGTATCGATACTGTTATCCCGTTCGAGGTATCTATTCGCCGAGGGTTGATCAGTCGAGAAATCGTTTGAAACTTACCTCTCGGAGCCAAACCGAGTGGACGCGCTTCAAAGGGAACCCATGATTCAGAGCCAGACGATCTTTGTATCTTTATCGTCGACTCCGGGGACATGCATCGAGCGATAAAATCAGCCAGGTCGTCGGATTCTGGCCCTTTATCCAACGCTGCCCTCTCATCGCCAGGCGGTTCGGCACGAAGAACAAAGGCTAAGAAGCGTAAAAAGGTGGAAGAAAGTACGAGATTCCGGGCGAGGAGGGAAGAAACGATCGATCGACGAAGATCGAGGAAGATCGTCGCGCTCGTCGATCAAAAATACGAAACTTCAAATCGTGTCGGAGCTACGTGGCTGCGACGTGCACCGACGAACAGGAGAGGAGGGTGTATGGGGGTAAAAGTTGGAACGAGGGAAACTCAAGTGGTTTCGCCGAACCCGACGAAAATCGGAATCTATAAAATACCGGTACGTCTAATAAAACAACCGGTCCAATCCGACCGAGGAGATCAGGATGTACGATATCGGCTGATACCACCTACGTGTTCCGGAGTAACCGCATCGCATCAGACCCCGGAAACTCCCAGGCGCGGCAGCGACGACTGCAACTCCGGAAGATTGGACGCTGGGGTGGTTTTACGTTTACATGACGGCAGTAAAGTATTAAGAAGCCCTCCGTGGGATTTACACAGCTGTAAAGCCGCGGATGAGATAGCGTTCTTTCCCTCTCTCTCTCTCTCTCTCTCTCTCTCTCTCTCTCTCTCTCTCTCTCTCTCTCTCTCCCTCTCTCTTTCTCTCTCTTGGGTTTGCTGATGCTGCGGCTGAGAGGTAGAGGTAGTCGGCTGGTCGGATTGTATTGGCCCACGTCCGCGAGATTTATGCGTCTTTTATGCCCGGCGAACGCGGTAATAATGAGTTCGCCCGCTTTATTTCCACCAGCGTCGCACCTCTATTTTCATCTGTCAATTCTCCTGACGAGCGATCGCTTTGTCTCACGGACAAAACCAATTTCAGCCGCGCCGCGTTATGGAAATTCTCGTCAAAGTCTAAATTCGCAGAATCGACGCAACGATTCGATCGTTGTAGCTACACTTTTGTTCAATGAAGAACGCTCTGAATGTTCGTATCGCTATGTTCGTTCAAAGTAATTCCTCGCTCCCTCTGATTTTGTATCGGCGTTCAGCCGAGGAGTACACTCGTTCGTTCGATGAAAATCGTGTCTCCGACAAACCGGTCGCGTATCACCGGATGCCAGACGTGTTAATCGTGATTCATCCAGCGAGCTCGCGTGAAATATATGTTGCCACAACGCAACACGGGGTGGCAACCCCTGCGCGCGCGCGCGCGCGCACGTACAATTTTAGCGGTATTAACTACTAACGTCTTCGAATCTCACCTTCGAACCGATCGAGGCCATCGGTGTTTCATTAATTAGAAGAAACGATTTCAATCCTCGAGCGTTGTTCGCCGCAGTTTCGAGTAGGAGCTGCTACGCCGTGAAGTTCGCGAGAAACAATCATTTTCCCTGCCTTGAAGTTTCGCGGCGACCTAGAAA
>KQ435749.1:958304-973843 GCA_001276565.1 Melipona quadrifasciata
ATCTTAGATTTGAATATTTCAAGTACAGAATGCATTTACAATCTTTACGAAGGAAGTTATATCAGTGGAAGCAAATAAAAATGGTTAGAATAATTTAATGGTGGAGGCAGTGGAGTTTGAAACACAGTTATTTTAAACAAGTTGAGATAAGATTTGTAAAAGTAAATTCCGACTTTTTCGTTAAGCGTTATCATTTGGGTTATCTGAATTTCGTGTTATATAAATCATTTGACAAAGTTCTGTCGTGGAACTGCACTAAGTAGACCAATTCCGTCTCGATTGCAATTCAGTTATTTATAATATTTGTTCGAATGATTATGAACACGAGATAATCACTTAATAGATAATCCTAAAAATTAAAATTATTACCAGCTATAAATTATTATTGCACAGATATAGAGAGTATTGCCGTGAAATGCATTTGAGTGGAACTTTGACGAAAGATTAGATACCAGACTTTGGTTTGTTCAGAATAGAAACGTTAGCAATCGTGTAATTTTATTAGCTTCCTCTCCGATAATAAACCTGGACATTTCTCGGTGGCTTTCTCGGCAAATAAACGATATTATTTTACGGTTGTTTGTCATTTCGTTCTGTAAAGACTAAACCTCACGTTATTGACATGACAGTCTCGAGACGAAAATAAGAGGAGAACGAGAAGTTAGAAAATATAGCTCGTGAAGAGATAAGGAAATACAAATATTGGACATCGTCTTGCGTCATACACGCAGACATTCAATTCTGTTTGATACCTATTCAAAGTTTCGAAGAACATTTCTCGAGTGAATAAGAAATCAGATTTGACGTTTCGAGAGTGCGTATGAATGTTATTTGTACCTGAAATATGCATACAACCTCTTGGTATATTTTGTAGAACTCTTTTAACAACACGAAAAATTAACGAGAGGTTCTTGCTGTCGATTAAAAGCGAGACACGCGCGCCTCGTGTCACCGTCAAAGAAAGCAGTCGCCGGGGTGGACGTACGAATAAGAATAATTTCAAAAAGCTCTCCTTTTCTCTCTTTGCTAGAGCTTGCTCTTTCTAAACTCCGTGCAAGCTATGTACATTTCGTCTTTAAGGGGGCTCATCGTCACCGACATGCGCACATGTAAGCCCTCGTAGACGGCACTTCATCTTTCCAAAGTACACGTAGACGTCTAAAATCTCGATGACTCGCTAGCGCGATGCGTCCATTCTTGAAATGGCATTATTAATGTCTAATTTCAACGCATTTGAAGACTTTATTTTGAAATCTTAACGATTTGTCGTTGAAATCGCAAACGGAGAAAACCTAAAATCAACAGGTACGAATTTTAACAGTTTCACAAAACTATCCAAACTTGTACATTCATATTATTATCACTGAAAGTGATTTTAGCGGGGGTAACCCGGAAAATCACTTTCGGGCCCCTTCAGATGCAACGCTAATGCAACGAAAATTAGCGATTGGTTGATTTGGGTCACGTGATTCGCGAAAGGGCGTGGCGTAGACCTCGAGTAGGAGTGGCGTTGTCTGGTAGCGTGCCTGTAATTTGTTTCGATTCAAATGTTTGCGTATCAATAAAATTTTATGGCAAAAAAGTCGTCTTCATTTCCTAGTCAAAAATTACTTCTGGGCCTTTCAGTCAGGCGAATCGTACTGGGGTACAAGTCGTGCAGTTTTTTTGTGGAGGTTAAATAAAAAATTGTATAATTCTATAGTTCAATACAATGTACATTCTCTATAATTTTTGCATCTTCAAAAATCTGTAAAATCCGCAGTCTGTGCTCGCCACTTGTACAATTTTTCACGAAAAAGAATTTCTCTTCTCCGGATTAAACATTCGCGCGAACGTGGACAACACGTAGCTCTTTACCGGTAGTTTCACACTAAGAAAACTCCACACGTCGTACGTGGAAACTGGGTTCCACCGAAGTAGACGCTCATCGACCGAGCAACGACCGCGTCAATAATCGAAGTTGGATGCCAGCAAGTTCCCAGTTCGAAACGTTCCTAAAGTGAAACGTCAGAAGAAGCAGCCAGCAGCGCTCTGGCTCGCGGGCGAAGATTCCCGTCCGCCGGACTTTGATAGTCGTTCGCTCTTCTTTCTCGCTTTCCTCGATCCCCCGGCTCCGTCTGTTGACCTTATTCCGCGGCCGACACAGCTCGCAAGGGGGAGCTTTGGAAAAGAGCGGCCGCGCGTCTGCCGGGGCGGCGCGGCGTCGCGATCCGCACAATGACACGAGTGCAGCCTCTTCTTCGCGCTCGCGAAACGTCGAGCATGCACTCGTCACGCCTCTTCAACGTTGTGTAAGGTCGGCCGTGTCGAGCAGTCGTCGTCGCTGCCGCCGCCACGAGGAAAGCTGCCCTCGGGAAAAAGGAAGAAAAGACGACGGCTGCCGAGCGAGCGAGCGAACGTCAAACGAACGCAAGAATGCCGTGTTTCCAGCCTTCGAGGAGAACTCGCAGTCGTAATTACGACGGCGGTGACTTCGAAATCGAATTTTCCAGCATTCGTCTTTTCGAGGTTTCGCGCTGCAGTCGGAGTCGTTCAACTCCGTGGAACGATTCATTTCTCCAGTGAATCTCTTATCGAGATCGAGGCTTCCACGGAACGCGATTCAAAAGTGCCGTCGCGTCGCGTGGCCGAGAAATGTGCCCCTTAACCCTTTGGCTTTTAAAATTTGCTTCCGAGGTACTTCACATTGAGAAACCCCTGCAGACGACTGTTATTGACAATAATTGCGACGCACCTCGCTTGAATCAGATATAAATGAATTTTAATTTAAGAAATGTGATTACATGTTTCGAATTGTACCACGCTTTACTGGATTATTGGATATATTGTGAAATAAAGCTTGAAGTTTCTGTTAAATCTTTACTACGTGTGTTAACAGTTCAACGCAGAGTGCGAATAAATAAATAATATTGGTTTAACTTTAATTTTTTAATACTTTCTGAAGAATGTTTGTGCTGACGAAAAATTGAACTTCTGTCGCAAAGCTGGCTAACTGGCGGCCCGCCTTGCCCCTACTTTCCCGATCGCTACCCCCTCCACTGCGTCGATCTCCCCACTACATTGAAATTTCCCCGCCGTGCATGAGCCTCACACTCTGCTAAACAAGTGGAGCAAATATAAAATTATACATAGTTATATACATTAAATCATGCACATTTAACCGGTTAAATTAAAAACGAAAATCGTCGTCGTTTGTCGACTTGAGACGCAAGACAATTTAAACGTGCGAAAGTACTCGTTTGGAAACGAACGATTAAACAAGTTGTTGAGTTTGATTTCACGTTCGCGGAGGTGTACTGCAGAGCGATAAAACTAACCTGTTTGCTTTCTTTTCTTTTGCAGAGGGACGCGCTTAATCTGGAGCCGAGCAACGTGGCAAATTGCGTGTCCAAAGGGAAATCAGAGGTGAATTACTTCTTTATTTCATTAACGCGTTTACCGGTCTGGCTGGCGCTGCTTTTCGACGGAATTTTAATAACGCTTTAATCTAATTAAAGCGCCGCTTGAAATAGGAACGCCGAGGTGCCGTAATTACGGGAATGTAGAACGAAACGGCGCAAAGATTCTCCTCTCTTCTCCGGGAGGGAAACGGGGGAAATAAAATTTCGTAAACAATTTTCGATCGCGGGAAGGATGGAAAAAAAAAACGAAGAGAAAATCACGATTGCTTTAGTGTTTCGCGACAAAGGGGAGTAAAATAGAGAGAGAGAGAGAGAGAGGCGCAATTTCTCGTGCACCTTTGAT
Source organism: Melipona quadrifasciata (assembly GCA_001276565.1). Taxonomy (NCBI): domain Eukaryota; kingdom Metazoa; phylum Arthropoda; class Insecta; order Hymenoptera; family Apidae; genus Melipona; species Melipona quadrifasciata. The sequence goes on from KQ435749.1 coordinate 962,049, forward strand.
GATATCTCGTTGCGTCAAAGGTAAAGAAACGTATCGATAATTCTCTAGCAAAACGCGAATTAAGGGTATAATTAAAAGTGGAAACAAAAGGAACGTCCTTTTGAAATTGTCGGCGATGTCTCGAAAGAAAAGGGAAGAATCGCGCGCGAAATCGTTTGTCCTTCGTTCTTTGCGAGGCAAAGTATTTAACTCGAGTCCTCCTTGTTCGAGAGTACCGTAACGCACTGCTTTCGTTATTTCTTCGTTGATCTTCGTTTTGCATGTAAAATGAATAACGACTGAGCAGGCGACTGAGAGACGGAAACAGAAGGGAAAAGGAGGAATTCCATTTGATGGACCCGCGCGTTTCGATTCAGGGGCCGGCGGAATGTATCCAAACGAAATTTGATATTGAACAGATTCGTTAAAACCCGACAATCGGCCGCGCGCGCAACTTTTAGCGAAACGGAATAATGGAAACAACTTTAGACGAAAAATGTTTCGCTCGAGGTCCGGAGTTGAGGTTCGTTTCATGGAGTATCGATCGGTCGGCGTTGACGTTTGAGAACTTAATTGAGAACGGATTCGTTCGTCTGATGACGTTTCCAATTTGACGGTGATAATATTTTCACGTAGAGATAATTTCCCAACGAGATGGAAGACCTCTATCCAACTCACGCTAATTGCCGATTTTTCACCGATATTTACGCTCCGACGCGTCTGTCAGTCGTCCCCCCTTTTATTTCGTTTCGATTCATAACTCGTATTGCATTTAAAAAAATAATTAGAGACATGTACATCAGACGCTCCTTTCTCGAGGTTTACAACTGCGTTTTACAATCGTTTGAGGGGAATAGAACGAATTATAATTAATTTTAAAATTAATTAGAAAGAAGATATAATGGCAAATTCATTAAATTATTTTAGTTGAATAAAGTATTAATTGGTCTACAAATTACCCGTCAATTTTTAAAAAATTAAGTCGTAACGCTAAAGAAAGTGTTTTCAGATGAAATTTTAGTTTATAAAAGATCATTTATTTATGTTAAATAAATTTAATATATAATATTGTTAATTATAATATATAAATATTGTTAAATATTTTATTTAATATAAATTTGTTTAATTTTAATTCAATTGACGTGTAAATCAATAAAGTTTTGTGATAATATATCATTGTAGCAAATATTTAAAAATAATATTTTATTTATAGTTTAAAAGTAACGAGGATGAATTTTTTTTTTAGTTTTGTGCCAGGATTAATTAATGTATTTCAAAAATTTAATCACCTCGAAAATAATCTGTCCTTCGTTTCCAATCACCCATTGCCAAAATTTCCAGTAGCGTTGAATCGAAAGAGTCACATTTTATTCGTAGATGCCTTCGCGTTTGATTTTTCATTTAATTCTATTCATCTTCTCGAAGGTTTCAGTTTACAACGTTAAACATTAAACGACGCTAGTTGTAAATCAGATTAGTATTACTTTTGTTTTCACTTTAATCATCAAACGATATAAAACCTGTCCTGATCTAGAAAATGAACGAAAACGAACATGCGCCATATTTCCCCCACTGTCCCTTCTCCGTGCGAATCTTCGTTTGGAGACAAAGAATAGCAAATCGCGCCGCTAACAATCGTCGAATTTTTGCCCCCCTTTCTTTGATCGCTTGATCCCGTCGGTGGCAGAGACGTAACGGGCGACTTTTAAAGGCGCTTATCGCAGCTTCATTCTGTATTCATCGCGTACGCAACCGGCGAGGTGTAAGGTCCACGCAAATACTCTCTACGTGACGACAAAACCAATTTATTTCCCGCGCGCCAATTCGCAGCGAAATACGCGCGGCGCGGCGCGACGTGATCGGCCACGAGGCGCGGAACCCTTTGCCTCGATCTCGTTCTATATAATTTTCTGAAAAATCCCTGTCCACGCTCGTCGAAACTCTTTGCCCTCGCCCCCCTCCCCCATTCCACTGCTGCCCTCTTTCCGAGCCGAGCGTTTCTTCGCACGTATCCATCGAAAATTCAATTTTCTTCCCCTTCTTTTTTTTCCGCAGCACTTCGACTGCCGGAATCACATAAGGGTGATCCAGCCAATGGCGGACGGCAATCGGCTCTACATGTGCGGCACGAATGCTCACTCGCCCAAGGATTGGGTGATTTATGTAAGTATCTCTGTGTGTGTTTGTTCTTCGTTTCGGACCGTATCGTCGAAGAGTTTTTTTTTTTTTTTTTTTTTCTTCTTTGCGCTTCGAACACTCGAACTCGCGTGTACCAAGAAGAGCGAGCAGACGCGTGACATTTTAATAGGATTAATTGTGGAAATTCAAATTTTAGTGGATCAAAGAAGGCACTTATTTCTGTGGAGTTCAATCGTTTTGGAATTTGAACAGGATTCTATCATTTGGAAACAGGGTTTGTTCGAATTTAACGTTTCAAAGGGAAGTAAAAGACAGTAGCGGAGGTTGAACGAATAAATCGATAATTAACGATAAGCGGATAAGGAAAAAACAGGGGAAATTTAGTCAACTGCGTTCGACGTTGCTGGCTCGTTGCCGTGTGTAATTTCGGTATCAATTTCCCGGGGTGGAATCTGTCACTAACACAGCGCCATCGGCGCTGCAGTTACGCAGCAAGGTAAATGAATCGTGCGTTCAAGTACCCGTGTAATGAAGTCAAAGAATATATTGGTCTCGCTTTGTCGAAGATTACGACTCCCGTGCGTGTAATAGAGTTTCGCACGGTAACGTACAACTTTTGCGTACGATCCTATTACTACTCCCAGCACCGAAATTTCCGTCACACGTGTACACGTGTAGCCTCAATTTTCCTCGCGGCGTTCCACTCTTGATTATCATAAAATTCCCATTATATCAATACATCGTATCCATTTCAATGCCAATTATATTTATCCGAGTTGATACGCATTTGCACAAGAGAGTCGGACAAATTAAGAGTCAGATTGTTAAAGCATTTTGAAAATTTGAAATTAGAATTTCAACACGCGGAATATATAGGATTTTGATACCTGTAAATCGATAGTGTTTTCATGTTTACATAAAATGAGTAGAATTTTAATATGTAGAATATATTTGAGTATTAGGATTATTTAAATATATTCTAATATATACGTAAAATATATAGAAATTGATGGAGTCTTAAAATACTTTAATTTTGTACATAAAATGTATAGAAACCGATACACTCTTAATATATAGAATACATAGATTTTTAACAAGTAGAATATATTTGAATATTAGAATGTATTTAAATATACTCTAACACACACAGAAAATATATAGAAATTGGTAGTCTTAAAATATTTTAATCTTGTATAAAATGTATAGAAATCGATACAATCGATATATATAGAATTTTAACAAGTAGAATATACAGAATCTTAATATATAAAATACACAGTGGAAGAATATGTAGAATTTTAATACATAAAATATACAAATTACGAAATTCAAATAGATAGAACATATAGAATCATGATACGCAAAATGCACAGAAATCGATACGAGTCAAAAAGCAAAAGCAAAAACCTGATGTTCAACCCCGTTATTTACGCGACACGCGGCTATCTCCTCTGCCGGGTTTCTCAATTAAGAATTCTACTTAACAGAGGCTTTAAGTTCCCTCCGACGCGGAACGTGACGAAAGCGTACAAGCGAAATCGCCATCGTCTACGTCTCTGTTTATCGAGCGTGAATGTCTGTTGCAGAGCAATCTGACCCATTTGCCTCGCCACGAGTTCGTCCCCGGCGTGGGAATGGGCATAGCGAAGTGTCCTTACGATCCTGCGGACAATTCGACGGCGGTGTGGGTGGAAAAGGGCAATCCTGGGGACCTGCCAGCTCTTTACTCCGGCACCAACGCCGAATTCACGAAAGCCGATACCGTAATCTTCCGTACGGATCTGTACAATTTAACCACCGGTCGCAAGGCGTTCAGCTTCAAGAGGACGCTGAAGTACGACTCGAAATGGCTGGACAGTAAGTGCCCTTCTGCAACGGCAATCTCTCCATCTTTTTTTCTTCTTCGTCGTCGTCCCTTTCTCCTATTGCCTCGTCCGGGCAACGAGGCAATATCCGCGGAAAATTAGTGCCCCGCCCCGCCCGCCCGGGACTTTTATACCGACTGATAGAGCCTAACGAGATGGAATCGTCGTAATAACACTTTAAATTTCGTAACCGTGTTATCCGGGGACGGAGATTTAAACGTATCGGTTTCTCCGACGAGAATCGGTTAAGTCGAGAACAAGATTCTTCTTTCCCCTCGCGTCCAATTTCCGTCGTTTCTCGGCCGCTGAACGTGCAGTCGTGGAAATCGTTTCTACACGGTGCTTATTATTGAGATGTATATTCGAAATCTCTCGTGTTTCTAAATTTAAATTTCGAAGAAAATTAAATTTGCCTTTTGACGTAGCACAACTGCAAAGATCATCGATTCGTTTGGTTTGTCGTTGGTAAGAATAAGACAATCGATAGTTTCTCGTCTGTAATGGAACATTGGCTAATGATCTTGCGGCACGGAAATGGAGTGACGAGTTTCACGAAACTCCGGAGCTTAACTTGGATAGCCGCGGTTCGACTGATCCTTGCTAACTGTGTTGATTGACAGTTAATTATCGCGACGATAAACGTCGGCTGCTGATCATGCAGAATCGAATTTCAACTGTCTGTCAAACGGGACGCGTTGTGAAATTTTTAGTAACCTGGAAATAAACAAAATTCTATCACCTCTAAATTCTATCAATTTCGTCTCGTTATGTTTCGTTTCGTTCTGTTTTTATCCTCGATTTTCAGTTTCCTAGCTACAAAGAAATTACATTCGTCGCATCATTCGACGTTTCTCCTTTTCCAGATTTACGCAAAATCTCTTTTCAGAGATATTTCCTTTCTTCTCTTTTTTTTTTTTTTATCAGTTTTATTTTTATTGACGCGAAAAGATTGGCGCAGAGATGTTTGAAAACACTTCCCCGCTATTAAACATATCGCCAGAAGTAACATTTCCAGTCGTCCCTTCTGCCATAAATTTTAATGAAAAGCCGCTATCTCTAACGACTTAGCCGTAGACGGGATCCCCGTTCGAACGGAGGGCATAAAATTGAAAACATCAATTTCTCACTCGCGCTGAATATTCATCGATTGCCGGAGCGTGCCCCGCCAGACGCGAAACAAGTCAGCCCCCCGTTCACCACTTAAAGGCGCTTGTTACAACTCGCTCCGTCAACAAGGAAACTTTCATTACAATCTGAATGCGGATTTCCTGTCGGAAATGCGCGGAAAGAAAGAAAGAAAGAAAGAAAGAAAGAAAGAAAGAAAAAGTGAGAAGAAGCAGAAGAAGAAGGAGAAGAAAGAAAAATAGAGAAAAAGAGAAAGAAAAAGAAAAGAGAGACGAACCCCTTCGTTACAGGACGCGAGACCCTTTGAAGCGAAGCCCGAACGTTGCAAGAAAACGTCGGGGTATACCTCGCTTAAATAGTTGCGTATAAAGCTGATACCGCGGCGTCTGTTCTCCGGAAACGGTCGGCGGTGGGGGGCTGATATTTCCGTCTTTTCAGCAAGGCACCACGCTTTTTCCACGGTGTGGAAACTGTGTAAAAGGAGGTTGTCGTTGTCGTCGTCGTCGTGGTGTTGGTAAGAGAAAGATATAGAAAGCGGTTCGAAGGGTAACGCGACCAGCTAGTATACAGCGCCACGAGGCCTTAGAGTCGAGGGTGTCGGCTCGAAGAATCGACAGGGTAATAAAATAACAATGGAACACCGATTTTTCTTCGGCTAAATGTTCGTCGGTGGCAGGTTTTTTTCCGGAGGAAGAGAGCGTTTTCTCGCGTCGATGGCGGCGAAGGAGGAAAAAAGAAAAGGATAAACGCCCTTTTACCGTGGGCCAGCTCCCCCGTATTCCAATTTTTAATCAGTTTAGCTAGGTCGTTGACTCGCCGAGAGGGCGAGCGGCCCGGGATTATTGCGATTCGTTGGATTTTTCGTTACCAAACGAAACACCAGTTGGAATTCGTGTGTGTGAGAGAGAGAGAGAGAGAGAGAATGGGGCGAGGGGGAGAGCAAGTAGCGGTCGAAATTGGAAAATGTAGATTAGAACGTGTTCCGGGTATCGGATCGCGGAATGCGGTAATCAGATTCAAACGCGTTCGAACAGCTTTGATTTGTTTGGTTCGTTTGATTGCCATTACGTTCCGGCAATGTAACCGGCGCGGTAATTGTGTAAGTGCGTGATAACGGTGTAGCATCGACGATGCCGCGCTTCCTTGCCAAGATATTTGCTACTCTCCGCGATTTCGACGGTGCTCGATGTCGCTGTTCGACGTTGATTTCCTTAATAAAATTACGTCAATTTCCTCGTTTGTTACATTCTTTTAACAATGTTAAAAAGTTAGTAAGTTATGTTAAAATACTTAAAAATATACATATACATAATAGGATTGCACATGATGATGCAGCGTGAGGATTAAGTTTAAGACAATCGCGACCCTCCAATTAATTTCATCATTTTATCGACATTGGTTGGAACCGACGAAGCTGCAAAGGAATTAAAAAAGATCGATCGAAATGTAATTATTGAAGATCTCTTAGAAAATGGGCAAAGAAAGAATTCGTTAAAATTATCGCGCTTGCTGTAGTAATGAATCTTTCGCCTAAATCGCGTTCGAAAGCGAAGACAGCGATGAGCGGAATGACCACTCAATCGCCTAGTCAATAGCCGCGAAACAATATCACTTGTGTCCCCTACTCGGTTAAAAACGAATCACAAATCGTCGTCGATTAAGTCTCCCGCGGAGAGCTGCGACGAGTCGCGCGTTGTCACGGACTATTAGCTGCTAGCTCACCTTGTATGCTTCTCCATTAGGGTGTCGTTCTTCGCTTTTCTCCTTGGTAACATTCGACCCTGCTCTTCCCTTCGTCTCTCGTAGGATCGCGAGCAGTAGGCGAAGGAGAAAACGACGTCTACCCCACTTTGTATCTTTCCAGCCGTTCCCCTCGAACATCAGCCGCTCGCGGGATGCATGATTAGCCGTTTGTTTCGTCGTTTAATTTGAAGGCGGCGCCCCTTCGACCCGTCTCCCTCTCCCATCCTCTCCGTCCCGCGCTCTTTTGCCCTCTGCTTTCAAGACCGGGACTCGGTTACCATCAAGAGCCATTCCCTCCCCTCCCCCCTCCCCACATCGAGTTTGTCTATTAACAGAGGCGTTGATTAAATGCAGGAGAGAGGCCCGAGAGACGGATAGGTTCACGTGCCCCCCTCTCCCGCCGCTCGTACGCTCCTCTGTGTTTCCAACCCTTTCATCCCCTCTCTCTCTCTCTCTCTCTCTCTCTCTCTCTCTTTCTCTCTCTTTCTGATACTCTCCATCTCCCGATTCTCCACAGCTTCTCGTCCGTGCGTACGCGGTAAAGTACGCGGAATGAAGATCGATGCGATTTGCGGGCGCGAGCAGGGGCGGATAAAGGATCGCCAGGCTCTGCGAATGGAGGCGAGCACACACGTACACACACACACACGCACACACACAATGGGTGGCTGAAGTAAAAAGAGCGAGCCGGTGACTGGTCGGGATGGAGCTTAACAAGTCCTGAATAACCGACCGGCCACTTTCACGGATCCTTGCCCGTGTCAAACGGCGATCCCGATGCTCCTCGGTCATTTGTTTCCTACCACGGGACGCTGTCGTGCAGCGAGGAGTCTCCTCGTCCTCGTCCTTGGTCTCGCGTTCATTTGTATTCCGGTGACACCGAACACTCGGGAGAAGATTAGCGGCCGTGGATTTATTAATCTCTCGCACGCGACGATTGTTTCATTAAATGGAAATGGCTCGTGTGTTGCGCGTAATTTGATATCGCGCGATGAATTTCCCTTGATCGCCCTCCCGTTCGTTTATTATTCCGCGTTGAGTTACCGTGTTCGCGTTTAACGGGTGGCGGTAACTGCACCGTGATTCGTAGAAATTCAAACGTTCGCACTTGGCGAAAGGAAAGAAATAAAATGGGAAATATAACGTACGAATGTACGTTCGGATACACGCGTAACTTTCGTTCGTCGTTGGGAGTTCGTTTAATCAGACACGAGTTGACATTTTGTTCAAACATGTAAGATTTTTATCGATGCTTTCTCCTTTTGTCCCTTTGTTCCTGTTGTTGTTTTAATTCGAACATCGAGTAAAATGTGCTTTCGCACGCGTCAGACAATGGTTGACCTGTACTACTTGGGAGTCGAATCAACGTTGAAAACCAACCCTGAACGCCAAGTTCAATTGCCCTTGGGAAGCTGCGTTTATCGTCGTTTAAATCTGTCAAACTGTTGGGGAAACTTGCCGAAAACTTGACGAAAGGCTGACGTAGCGAATCGAGAAATTCCACGGGGACATCGGCGCGAAAAGGAGGAGAGCTGGTTGGAGAACATTAACCGGTCGCGAGCAATTTGGCATTTGGTGTTTCTTAACGAGATGCTGGTAAAACACAGACGAACACACGCGCGCGCGAGAGATAAAGAGAGAGAGAGAGAGTTGCGGAAAATAGAATTTCATATTTGGCCGCGCGAGAGGTGACGTCTCTCTCCGCGCCACTTGTAAACTTCATGAAACTAGCCCCAAGGGTGATTTCGTTATTCCTCTCGCGGCAGCGAAATCGAGAGTGCCGCTGCTCGAGCGTTTTCCGCCTCTGCTCTCCTACAATACCGTTTCGCCTCGACGCGACGAGAGGAGTCCAATCAAAACTCGTCGGTGCCGGCGTGTTTCTCTCGAATCGAGACATTTCCTTTTTCCTGCTTCAACCGCCCTGTTTCACTTCACCTCTTCCCTCTCTCTCTCTCTCTCTCTCTCTCTCTCTCTCTCTCTCTCCTTTTATCTTTCGCCGCGTTTCCCGTCTCTCGTCTCTCTCCAACATCCGCGCCTCAATATATCAAACTTCCAGCGGCGAAGCGTCAGACAATCGATTTAATCGGTGAACTGTGAAAGAGATTGCGGCCTCCCCCCTGTCCCCCTGCCCCACCCTACCCTGGCCCGCGCGCCATCGCATAATGTAAAATCGACAGAGAGCCTCTAGCGTTCGCGCGGCGCGATTTAAGCGCGGTGGGAAACGGGAAGAAAAAGAGAAAAAGAAAGAATTCGATTTCCGTCTCGACGCGCCACGGTGCGCCCGTGTTTTTCCACTGCGTCGTGGTAAACTACTCGCCCCGCCGATATCGCGTGAAACCGCCTCGGCTCGTGAACGGGCAATTAGGGGGTTGGCGTGACTCGAACGCGCGGCTAATTGATCGAGGAATAAAATTCGACGCGCGGGTGGACGCTGGCTCGCTCGAGGTTTCCCCCGGATATTTTTCGCCGAATTTACGAGACCGTCGCTGATGTTTCCCGCGCGATGCTCTTTTTGGGGTGGGGAAAAGCACCGAATGAACGAGGGGGGAGAATTTTGGTAATTGTAAGATACTGTGTGTTTCTCTCGTTATCCGCGCAACGTTCGTTCATTTTCGTTGTAAAATCTGTTTCTGTTTTATACTTGCGATTAGATTTTGAGGAGAATGCACAGGGTGGTATGAATGATACCTTCGATTTGACGAACCTGCCGCGAAATTGAAAATGTTTTTTTCTTGTTTTGTACTCTACTCGCCACAAAGGTAAAACTTTTCCAAGGAACTTGATAGTTTTCTTGAAAATGTTTCTTAATTTAACACCGCGGACGCGTGCGTTCTAACAGCGACTTTATGGTTCTGAACACGTGGATGTAATGTTTATATTTCGAATAGCGTTGACAGTTAGTTTTATTATTTCATTATTTAGATTCACACTGATGCTACAACTATCATAAGCCAAATGTCAATGATACTTAACCCAGACTAAAACTATAACTATAAAGTCGCTGTTAGCACTCATCCGCAAATTAAGAAATTTTTCAAGAGAGCTATATGGTTCCTTGGGAAAGTTTTGCCTTTGTGACGAGTAGAATATAATGAAAGAAAAAGAAACTTTTAATTTTGTTGGAGATACATCAAATCAAGTGTAGGTGTAGAATTTATCTATGATAACCACGGACGAACCGTTTTCTGCCCACCCTATATATAACGATGCTCGGGTTGTGGAAACACGAAATTATTTGTGCAGAAATCTATGTTTTCAATCACTCGCGTTTTCTCTTAATCGCGTTAGAAATGTAGCTTTTGAATGTAATTTTACCACTCGATGATAGTTTAGTTAGTAAACGAACAGAAATCAGTCGAAATCGGACGAACGAGTGGAAAGACGTATCTGTATAGAGTGAGAAATATTTGCACGCGCTCTGTTCTTTGGAAATTAAAGTTCATTTGCTGGCGAAATCTGCGAAAATGATCGATGCTTGTTGAACGGTCGTAAGAAGCGAACCGTGAAACGATTTTACGATTGCAGACCGTAAAAGCGACAAGTGGATGCTCGTTAAGCATGCGTTCGAGTTGGAGGCTTCATCCCGGTGCTAAATGAAAACTGGAAAAGTCGTTCCTCCCTCGAGTGTAAAACTTACCACGCCGCGTCGTAACTCCAGCTCCTCCGAACGTTTGTTTTATAGTTTTTCTCATTGTTCTCGCCGGTCCCTCGAATTTCGAACTTCTCCCGGAGCTCTGACGATCGTTCCCCTCCATTCGTGACCCTTTCGTGTAATTTCTTGCGGTTCAACTTTTCCTTCTCCAACGAGGAACCCTTTGAATCGTCCAATATCTCCTTTCAAGTATCGACGCTGTCAAAAGTTATCTTTCGTGATTCGACGTTCAGTACAAAATTGTTTTGAACGTTGGAAAGTTCCTTGGAATTACGGACGTGGTGAAATAATTTTATATACTGTACAGGGTGCATCAGAGTATGTGGGCATGGCTAACGTAAGAAAAGAAATTTATACAAATACATACTCGTCAAAAAAGTCGTCTTCATTTCCTCGGTCAGAACAATTGCTACAAATTGTGCAGTTTTTTAAATATTCTGAAGTCATGCACACATATTCTGATGTATCCTGTATAATTCTAGTTTCGTACTCGAGTTATCTAAATTACAAGTTAAAAATTGTGCCATTTATTAATAACGATGATTCGAATATTTTCAAAGCCTGTGTCAAAAGTTTCGTCGTGCAGTGAAATGCTTCTAACGATGCTTCCAATAGCAAATTCTGCAAAAGTGACGTTCTCGAGTAATTTCCAGAAACGTTTCGCTCGCTCTGACTTCCGTCGGACGCGATGTTGATTTTTCGCCAAGGACCAAAAGAATGCCGACCATCGTCGGAGATTTGCATCCTAATTCGTCCGCCGGTGTTTAAAGAGCAAATCGGAATTTCATCAACCTGGTAGAATCCCGGCGCGCGAAATTACTGTTTCTCCGGATCCGACACGGAATTCACCTTCATTTTTACGCTCCGCTCGGTATTTCCATAAATCTCGCCGCGAGCCGGAAGCCTCGACGTGCAGCAACCCGAATCAGATTTGTCAAGGAACACTCGTCGAACGTTAAAACGCGATTTCGCTCTAACATCGCCCAATACAGTTGGGGAATTTTATTTCCCAAGCACGCGCGTGCGAGTTTTTACCTCGACGAGTAAATTCTTGAAAACTTCCCGAGTACAACGATTATATATAGCGTACCGAGCAGAGAGAGAGGATGATAAAAATTTCTGTGAGATTAAAGATTTCTCGGGATTCAATTTTAGAATTGAATTCCAAGTCCTCGCCCCGCTGCGCGACGTCGAACTTTGCCCGTGCGACGATGTTAAACTTTTCACCGGAATCAGCGGGAAATCAAGTTTCCCCCACTGATCGAATAACTGTTATTCTTTGTGACTGTTTC
>KQ435749.1:974066-986354 GCA_001276565.1 Melipona quadrifasciata
TTTGCAAAAGGGACACCGGCGGTAAAAATATCCTGTCGCAGAACTGGTCGACTTATTTGAAAGCACGGTTGAACTGCTCGATACCCGGCGAATTCCCGTTCTACTTCAACGAAATACGTAAGTTTCTCGCTCGACACGGATGTACATTTAAAGGATGTCGTTAAATTAATTTCCAAATAATCGACAAAAACGAAATAGTTCACTTTTATAGAAGTCTTCAAACGTGATTCAAAAGATTGTGTAACATTCGAAAAGTTCAGAGGGAAAATGGCGCAAGAGTCGATAAAATTAAATTTCAAATTGAAACAGATCGTTACACGTGCTCATAAATTGTTATAAACTCGTAAAAAGATGATAATAAATTTTACAGGATATAATTTTCTAGACTCATTTATATCGCGTCATTGTTCCACTGAATTTTCATAGTATACAAACAAAATTTTTTAATGTCAAATTTGTCGGGAGATTAATGACGAACGTATGAAAAATTCAAAGGGAAAATGGTGCGAGCACTGTGAGATCCTCGACTCGAGAGAACGTTACCGATACAGTTAAGCTGAAACAGATTGTCACGCGTGAAAATCCGATGGAACAAAACTTGCCAAACTTATTCACGTCGCGTCATTTTCTCGCAGCGCGTAATAAAATTTTACAATAAAGTTTTGCCAGGAGATTAATGGTCGTTGGCGTTGTTATTTCCAACAGAGAGTATTTACAAGGTGCCGGGCGACGATACCCACTTTTACGGTACTTTCACCACGTCGACGAACGGATTGATGGGCTCGGCGATTTGCTCGTTCCATATCGACGCGATTCAAGAGGCGTTCCGTGGAAAATTCAAAGAACAGGCGACGAGCAGCAGCGCCTGGCTTCCGGTGCTCTCCAACAAAGTTCCTGAACCGCGACCGGGTCAATGTGTGAACGACACTGAAACGTTCCCGGACACGGTGCTGAACTTCATCCGATCTCATCCCCTGATGGACTCGGCCATATCGCACGAGAACGAAAAACCCGTCTTTTATAAACGCGACGTGATGCTGACGCGGTTGGTCGTGGATAAACTACGAATCGATTTCGTCGGCAACGATTTGGATTACACGGTCTACTATGCAGGCTCCAGTGAGTATTAATTTCATGCTTAAAAAGCGTCAGTCGATTTTCTTCGTCGCCCTGCGATCGTCGCAATTTTATTTTTATCGTCGAACGACTAATTTAATTTAATTTAATTTAATTCTGTCTAATTTAACCAGCGTCGATTTCATTTTCTTTAAAATTAAGCTAAATTTCTGACGGTTCGTGGACGTTGTTGTTGAAAGTTGTTTGTCTCAGTTGTGGCATTTTTCTTTACAACGAGAGACACGCTTTAATCGGGCTTGGAGTAACTTTGCGATTTACATTTTTCACCGCGTGTCAGGATTAAACGTCGAGCCGCGGAATTGCGATAAGAAATTTAATTCGGGACTCTCTCGCAGCGCGTTTTGCGCCGGCCGATTTGTCGTCGAGAAACTTGGCAAGATAATCACGGGCGGAACTTCAAAGTTCTTGCCGAGTTGACTCGTACAATCTGCTATTGCAATCGCTGCTCTCGTCTCGCAGCCAACTGTCGAGTGTCTATTACCGCTAAAAACTAATATAATCGCGAGTCCTCGCGCACATCTGCAGACTCTATGTGTACAAGAAACAAAGTTGCAAAAACGAGCGGTAACTCCGCGATTAATTACAGTTTGCTCGTTCCGATATCAGACACAGACGAAGTAAATCATTCTCTTTCCGTGCACGAGCCACTTAGGAAACTATGATCACTCCCACGAAATTGGAAAATAGAGAGAAACGATGTCACGTTATTTCTCAAATTTTCTTACTACTTCTATTAAGAATAGACTTTAGCAGAAGTCATCTGTTTAAAAAGTTACATTATCCGCGTTAGCTTCACTCTTTTTCACTGGCTTTTGAAATCTTTAGGCCTCACGTGCTCAAGAAAGAGCTCGTTTCAGCACGATCATCTCTCGAAAAAAGGCAACACTTTGGTCGAAATTACTTTAAATAAGAACACTTTGAAATTACGTCGGAATATTTATAACACGTTCCTATAACGCGCAAAGATTGGCTTTTAATGAAATTCCGGAATAAGGCGAGAAAAGTTGTTCCATTACGAACAAATAGCAATTACATCTAAATTTTAACGCTTTGATCTTCTTTGAATTTCACCCGGCTCGAATAACGAGTCTTTAATGAGAAATCAATTGGAAAATCTGTTTCCCTGCTTTTTGAGAGCATTTGCCTTTGATGTTTATTATTATTATCGATGGCATTACCAGGCACGTTAATTATAGAAAAGTAATGCGTTTTCTGCATTTTAATCTTCTCTTGCATTTCACTCGATGAAATTGAGTTTCTGTCCGACTGTCGTCAAGTTGTTGATGATTCGTGCGACGCAGAGCGTAATAACGTAAAAATTCTCCTCCAATCGAAGTGAAGTTAAATCACGATGGGTCGATGTTGCAATTTTAACGCGACGATGTTTGCGGAACCGTATGGTTTCATGATTAACTTTATAAATTGAAATTGATACAAGGATTATATTCAGAAATCGTATTGATCAACTTTATAAATTGAAATTGATACAAGGATTATGAGAATTTACTTATATTCAGACACTGTCGTAATTTTGTAAAAAAAAAGAATCGTATAATGGATTTTACTTGTTCTAAAGTTCGAAGTTCCCACTTTCAAAATGTTCGAAAATGTTCTACAAAGGAAGAGCTTCAATTTTCAGATCCAGTCCAGATTTCAGTCGCGAAAACAATTTTTCAACGTGTTAACATACCGCGACGATCCGTAGCATTTTCCAGAAGAAAAGAACCTTCGCTTTGCCATCTGTTACGTAATGTAAAAACATGTTGGAGAAAAACTAAAAATAGACTAAAAGTTTCAAGCTTTAAAATGAGCTTAACTTTGTTATCGTGTCATTTTTTTTTTTTTTTTACAACAATTTCGATATTCAACGTTCGAATATTAATCATTCTCTCAATTGATAAATAAATCTGTCGCTTTGAAGAAATGAAAATTAATCGTGCAAATTTGCACGACGAAATGAAGAAGCTAGTAAAATTGTCGAGTCGTTCGGAACGTCGGCTCATCGATCTCGAGTCAACTGGTTGGCTGATCAACTTTGTTGCTTCTCTCGCGTGTTACAGGCGACGGACGTGTACACAAAGTTGTCCAGTGGATAGACAGTAACGGCGAGTCGCAGTCTATCCTGTTGGACGTTTTTGACGTGACGCCAGGCGAGCCGATTCAAGCGATGGAGATCTCGAAGGAGCACAAGGCTCTTTACGTTGCCTCCGACCATCGAATAAAGCAGATCGACCTGGTGATGTGCACCCGCCGATACGACAATTGCCTCCGCTGCGTGCACGATCCTTACTGCGGCTGGGACAAGGACACAAACACGTGCAAACCGTACGAACCTGGGTGAGTGTGTCGTTGTGTGTCGTTATCCGAGGTTCCAAAAGTGGAATTGCTTCCGGCGCGATTCGATCTAACGGCGCAACGCGACATTACGTGATTACGGGGAAAGAATTCGATTTTGAAGGGTCGATAAAAATTTACTGTATCGCTGAAACGGAACCGGAGACATTTAACCTTTTTGGTACTTTTGTTTCGGATCATTCTAGAATAAGTACGTACAATAATATTTTTTGTGAGTGTCCTGCATGGACTAGACAATTTTCTTTAAACATCAAGAGGTTTGTACCTTGATTTTTGCGAACAAAATATGAAAGAACTAGCTTTCTGAATCACAGCGCAGTTAACGTCGCCAGCTGTTAGCTATGTTGATAAAAAAATTTTGTAAAATATCAAGAGCTTATGGCTGAAATTAAACGCTGATCCTTCGAGCGTGCGACGTTTTTTAACAGAGCGTAGTGGTAGATCTCGTTTCCACGTGAAAAATGCATGAAATAAAAGACGCTCGTTCTTTCACGAGGAAGTTCTTCTCTGAGGGAACTAGGTTACGTAATATCGCTATTTATAAATTCTGATGGTTCTATTTGACGAATTTATCAGCGCGAAAATTT
The DNA here is from genome assembly GCA_001276565.1 of Melipona quadrifasciata. Lineage (NCBI taxonomy): Eukaryota > Metazoa > Arthropoda > Insecta > Hymenoptera > Apidae > Melipona > Melipona quadrifasciata. Next base: position 978,146 of record KQ435749.1, read on the forward strand.
TTGAAAATTAGTCAGCGTAGATAAATAGATGACACGCGAGCGGAAAAAGAGTGCAGTTCAATTAAACAGCTTCCGTAAAGCTAAATATTGTCGCGTTTTTTAATATTTCGAATTTCAATTTCACGATGGAATTCAATGCACCGGGAATGACCCAGTTAGGTTGGTCCAGTAATAAATTCGACCTCGTACATTCGTCCCTCCGTTTTCCTTTCCTGAAATTCTCATAACCCGCTTAAATTCTGTTGGCCATGGGTTCGTTCCATTTTATCCGATTTATTATATATTCAAAGGGGCATTAATTTTGCATAACGTGCAACGCAAACTTTTGTTTCATCTTTTCGCTCACGATGGACGATACTCGCTTAATCGATAGAAAATTAACTTTTTTTCACCGACAGCACGCACGAAATGCTTCAAAATCTGCGAAAACTGCGCGGAAATTAAAGACACAATTCTTTTTTTTTTTTTTTTTAGTATATCGATATCGCACGTTGCAAATTTTTATCCACGAGGCTTTGAGAAATTGTTCAAATTCTGTCATTGTCGATCCGCGAAATTTCCACCGAAGCGTCAGGAACTGATCGTTTCAATCGTTCTAGTATCAATTTAAAAAAAAAAAAAAAAAACTGAAACTTCAACACCGCTACGATCTTTTAACTTTAATTTTTAAAAGGCTTTCAACGTGAAACTTAATCGAAGAACAACGCGTGCTAACAAGAACTTGTTCGCATTTTCGTTTAAACCTGAGACATTTTTTAATTTTAGAGGAAATTACAGAACGATGTAAGATTCAAATTTAATTAGATCGACGTTCAGCATTCGCGATTGAAGAATATCGATAACGAAGGGAAAAATATCGTGCTCGTGATGGCCAACGTTCTCGTTCGTTTTCGCAGACTTCTCCAAGATGTGTCAAACAGCACGGCAGACGTTTGCGACAGTAGCGTGGGTAAACGGAAGCTGGTAGTCACCTGGGGCCAGTCGGTGCATCTCGGTTGCTTCGTGAAGATGCCGGAAGTGCTGGCGAATCAGGAAGTCAGGTGGTACCACTACAGCAAGGAGAAAGGCAGGTATCAGATAGCCTACAAGTACGGCGCCGGGGGGGACAAGTTCATCGAGACGTCCGAGAAGGGTCTGGTGATCGTTGGCGTGAACGAGCAAGATGCCGGAAGATACGATTGTTGGCTCGGTGGTTCGCTCCTTTGCTCGTACAACATCACCGTGGACGCGCACAGATGCTCCGCGCCAGCCAAGTCGAACGACTATCAGAAGATATACTCGGATTGGTGTCACGAGTTCGAGAAGTACAAGTCGGCGATGAAGAGTTGGGAAAGGAAGCAAGCGGTAAGTCCTTTGACGAAATGCAAATGAAAGCATTTCTTTTTTTTCTTTTTTTTTTTCCTAATCTCTCGTTATCCCTCGAAGCAAGAATTTTTTCATTTTCGTTTCTGATTTCATCGGGATTCTTTGGAGATTTATCCAATATTAATGTATTAAAAAATTATAACTTGTAGTTGAAAATTATGAAAAAGGTCAAACAGTTAAAAATGCTACAAAATTACGAAACAGCAACTGATACTTCTCACGTATTATTAATTAAAAAAAAAAAAAAAAAAAGAAATCACCGTACAATGATATCCAAGTAATAGTGTTTTTCGTATTATTAATTTTCAATTAGTCAAAATAATATTAATTTCAAAACAAGATCCAAGTAATAACAATCAATTTTCGTCGAGTTTGAAGGAAATGAAATTCTCTCATTCACCTGCTTGAGGATCCGGACGATTGTGCCTGTTGCAGCAATGCGCGTCGAGGCAAAACGACAGCAATCAAAATTTACACACAAACGAGGTATACGGGACCCCCTTGGTCTGATGGAGCCGATTGTTGGAGCCCTCGTCTAGCCGAGATCCCGACATACAACCACGCGCCAGCGTCCTGCCGAAGAATCGCGGTCCATCCACGATCAGTTGGACGAGCCTCACTCTCCTTCTGACCGGTTACACCACTGCCTTTGTCCTTCTTGCTGTCGACGATCTTTCGTCCAAGTGAATGCCACAGAACGCGTCCGTATCGGGAAAAAAGAAAAAAAAAAAATCGGCAAATCTCGAACGTCCGAAACGCGAGCGTCGTTTCAATCTCACCGTGACGCGGCGACATCCATCCTCGATCGATTGGACGAGCCTCGTCCCGATTGGTCTCATCTTCCGCCCGGAACGTTTCTTTCGACGAATAACTATCGAGCAAATTCTAAGCTAAGGAAACAAAGAGAGATACTCGTAAGAAATAGTGTTATTCATAGGTTCAAGAGTGAGAAAGAGAGAGAGAGAGAGAGAGAGAGAGAGAGAGAGAGAAATTATTCGCGCATTCCGATCGGTGCAACGAGGCTTCTGGCACCACGCGCGGTGCGCTCATATCGCGTCCGTCATTCGTCGTTTCGTCGTGTCTCTATACTGCCACAACGCGCGTGTACAGTCGGTTTCGTTTTTTCGACGGATGATCCTCCCTGGTGAACGCTTGTCACGCGACGCGAGAGAGAGACTCAAGGATCCAAGTCTCGAGAGCAAGTGCGCCTTAAACGAGTGCGAACGACGATGGGAAGGACGGATGACGGGCCGGAAGGGTGATCGTGGTACACGCGGACTGTGCTCGCTGACACACACACACACATATACACACACACACACACACACACGGTTCCTAAGCTCACGTTTCTCACGGCGTGGACCGGTTCTCCGGGCGAGGGAGATTCAAGGTTAGGAGAAAGGGTGGTTGGAAGGGATTGTTTCAAAGATCGGCGATCCGCGGCGTCCGATCATCGGTGACGAGGGAAACGCGGCTCGAATCGAGGCGTCCGTCCGCGAAGCAACGCGTTTAGAAACCGGAAATCAATCCTCCTGTTTCCTTAGATCTGTGATACGAACGAGACGAGACGAGACAAGGCGGAAAGAAAGAGAAAGAGATAGGTCGAGGATCGAGCGGAGCGAGCCCCTGCCGCTCTATCGAGAATCGAAAGAGGTTACAGGATCAAACAACCGAGAGTGAAAGGCGACGACGGGACGAGAAGAGAAGAGAAGAGAAGAGAAGAGAAGAGAAGAGAAGAGAAGAGAAGAGAAGAGAAGAGAAGAGAAGAGAAGAGAAGAGAAGAGGAGAGGAGAGGAGAGAAGAGAGAAAATAAAATACCGTAAGGTCGAGCTTTAGCGTAGTTTTAACGAGCCAGAGGTAACGAGTCAGGATCGATATTACGATCTTGCGTCTAAGTTGTATATCAGTTTGCTAGTTGGAGAGAGAAGAGAAAAAGAGAGGGAGAGAGTGAGATTGAGAGAGAATGGGAGAGAATGGAACGCATCCAGAGGAAGAGAGAGAACGCGACGCCATGTCGACGCGTTTTCGAACGTCACGCAGGTTACACATGAGATTATTAATCGGCTGCCGCACGCGCGCGCGCCTGATCACCGCGACTTAGCTTGTTAGCTTTTTCATATCAACGACGTTCTCGCGACGTGCACTGCCGTCTCTGTCTTCGACCCGCACGATTCCTTCACGATCGCCTACGATCGACGAAATACACACACACACACACATATATATATGTTTTTTAATCGGCGAAATCGCTGCGTTTTCGTTGTCCTCACTTTTGTTTTTTTCTAGTGTAGCTGCATCGACCGATCGATGCGTTTCTGTTCCTCGCTGCATAGATTGTAGCCGTAGCATTATAATCTTTTTTTTTTTTGGGTTCCTTTGCAGCGATTCGATTGAAACGTCTTTGAAATCAGTTTCATAATATTATAGAAATATTATAAAAATGATATAAAATTATAATATTGTAATTCTAGAATTATACTACAAATATAATAATTCTATAATATTATAATATTACAAGACCAATATTTCGTTTTTGATCCTGAACGCAAGTTTTATCGATACCGAACTCTGCTAAAGTTTTACTTACGCGTATCTCGAATTTTTAGCTCGTCGGAACTCAAATTTCGGTAGGTAAACTAGAAACCCAAGCTGGGAGGAATTCGATGACAATCTCATTAGTTCGATTTCCAAACGGCAGTTATTTCGTAGGATTTTCTTTTACAACTCCGATCGATCGGTCTCTCTTCGAAACGACAGCCAAGACAATTCCATCCATATCGCTATGATCGAACCCGTATTTACAAGCTAATCCTAATCACCCAACGATATCACCGTTACCGTAATCATCCACGAGAACTCTAAAAGGTGCTACGCTGGTGCGTTTGACGCGTATTGGAAATCGGTAAGGCCTGTCATCCTTATATCCGTATGTCTGTACGCTCTTCAAACCTATAGAAAAACACACAAGAGCCAAACACACACACACATATTTATGCACTTTGATAGAAATACACGCAGATTTATCGAATATACACGTACACGCGAATCTATCTGCATCCAATTTCAGCATTTACTCAAATTTCTTCGGGTACGCGTCATTTCGGATGCCACAAAGCAACAACACTCTCATATGTACATACATACCTCCGAGCCTAGAGTAGCGTAAATTCACACTGCTATCGTTTGCTCGACGATTTTCGACCAGATCGAATCGGGTCTCGATCTCGAGCTTAAAATCGTTCGGCAAATCGACTGTACCATAGTCGCGGGTCAATCGGACAGACGATCGGTACGAGACAGTTTTAAAATTATCGCGAATCCGCGCTCGAATCACACGGATGTCTCGTTTCGAGCAGCGTGCAACTTCGGAGCATGCGCGTTTCTCTTCGTTCGTTCGATCGCGTCGATCGACGATTCGCCGGTCTTATTCTCATAGATACTGCTCGCAAAAGTCAGCGATAAAGAAAAGAAGCATTTGATTTTTTTTTTTTTTTTTTTATTAAGCAGGAACATCAGAAAAGCAAACGACGTAATATTTTCTGATGTTCTTGTTTAATAATAAAAAAAATGCTTCTTTTTTTTATCGCTTCATATTCATTTTGAAGTATCCCCTAATTTTTGTGAGCAGTGTATTTCCGTACATGTCAAGGATCGTAGAGGGGGGAGGTTGGTAAAACACGTTGGCGTTTGCCGCTGTTTTGATTGATACACAGAGGGAGAGTCGTTTCTCTTCCGGTCCGGGAACGTCCGTGTGTATGTACATAGGACCGTTATAGTGCATGCTATTTTTATAAAAATTCTCTTCGGAACGAGATGCAACCGTACGACGCGAACGAATATATATATATATACATAGCGTTCTCTACTCTCCGCGAGTTTTCCTTTCCGAGTCTTCTCCAAGCTTTTGTTTCATACTTTGAGCTTCGCTCGCGATAATTTACTATTTTAACGTTTTATAATCGTATCGTGTTTTTATAATATTATTAGCATTAGTTTACCTTTAGGCACATACGTTTTAAGCGTAGAAACTCGGATCGTCGCGGACGATCGGTTCGGCTCGAATTCGACGAACTTGCAATACTCGTTCATTGAAAATTACTGCCAACGAAAGCAATCTCTCCGAGATTGTTCCAACATTTTTCTATCGAAAGCACGATTTTCCCTCTCATTTCCGAAAGATGCTTGAAAGCGAAAACTTTTCGTTATTTCTAAAATTCTTCGAAATCAGCCGATCTGTCGACGATCGCGGTTGTTTCTACCAACGGAGATGGATGCTTACCGGTGCTGTATTAAACAATTCGTGGAACGGTCGCTGTTTCCTGAGTGGACCCAGCTCGCCATCCATAGTATTACGTACATAGGCTGTAAAGCATAGAACCCGTAGACTGGCGATGCCGTTCAGTTCGTTTCGTGCGAATGTGTGTGTACACGAGCGCGTGTACGGACGAAGAACGACGAAGTGTTGACGAGAACTGATAAGTATAGTAATAATAACGAGTAAAGTAGACAAGACGGAGGGAGAAAGGGGGAAAAAATAAAAAGAGAAAAAAAAAAAAGAGAAACACCGGCGACGAGTCGGTGATAGTTTCGCTCTTGCCCTTAAGTTTGTACATAAAAAGAAAACTCGTTCGTATTGTTGAGTGGTTCGCGCCGCGACCGTTCGCTGGCCGCGCGCGCCATCTTCTTCTTCGCTGCGCGTGGCTTCCTCCTAGTTCGGACCGGAAGCGACGAGAGGGCCGCGGCCCGACCGGTCCCAGACTCGACGCGCGAACCGTTAGTTATTCTTGTACAGAGGTTTCGAACGCCGTGCTCGACGATTTTCTGTTCTGTATCTATCCGCGCGTCGACGGCATACAAAGATACACTGTCAGATAGTAAGAGAAAAGAAGTGTGTATGCGCGTGTGAATGAGAAAGAATGAAGAAATGTAACTGTACATGAAGGAAGGGAGGAGAGATCGTAGGTGAGTAAGGTTAATACAATAATCGGTAACTTAATCCTCAAAATATGTACTTATTATGAGCTTCAAAACAAGTATTGAATAGTATTATGTCGTAAGAGTTAAGGACTTGATTTTCGAGCGAACAAGGTAAGACGAAAGACCTTAACGGCGGAATATACTGTGTAGAGAGACTGTGTGTGTCTAGTAAGCGCGAGTCGTGAGTTCAAGAGTTGCCTTCGAGACGATCGCAGAGAACGTTTTTCATTCTCTCCTCTTCGCGTTCGTTTGCTCGCGACTCCCGGAGGATGATGCGCGGAAGCGTGTCGCGTCGATTCGCGAGCGTCGCGGAGCGAGAGGAAAGTCGCTCGTAACGCGGGACATTTACAGCCGAGACCGGCGACGACTCGTAAAGTATACTTTGAAAGTAATCGGCGCGACGCGCGCGCGGATGACGACGGCGGTTGGCGAGAATCCAAATGACGAACGACGAAGAGAGAAATGAAAGGGAGCGTGTGTCGTGACGAAGCGATACAGCGAAGAGAATAGTAACGGTAACCTACCTATATCGTGCCGTCTGCGGAGAGTTAATCGGAGAAAAAAGAAACAGGAAAAAAAAGAAGGGATAGGAGGAGGAGGAGGAGAGAGTGAAACAATAAGAGACGAGAGTGACAGAGCGAAGGAGGAATAAGGAAGCGTAACTCGAGATGCGGGCGCAGAGAATTACTAAGGTACACAATGATCTTGAACCACGAGTCTCTCGTGTACGCGTCGACGGCCATCGAGGAGGGAAAGTGGACGCGATCGATGATGATGACGGATGAAACGATCGAGTGGGACAGAAAGACGCGGCAGTTCGAACGATCCTGGCTCGAGCCCTCGACGAATGCACGTTCAGACTGCGGAGTGCACGAGTCGGCGTGATCACGGAAAGCAATCTAAGATGAACTTAACGTTGTTAGATACATTATTTGTAATATTATCATGGAGTATTGTATATTGCGCGGGCGCGGTCGTGGCGTTCTGGATCGCGACGGAGGCTGGAGGGAGGGACGGAGGGACGGAGGGTGGCAGAAGAGCCGATTTTCCTACGGGAATCGGCAGACTCGTCGTTCTCGTAAATCAATCAGCCAACTGCACGCGGAACCACCCGTGTACCGATTGGGTTATTATAACGTGAGTGAATCACCGTGGAATTGAAAACGGCTTGGGGACCATCGCGTTTGTGAACCTCCGATCGATCCGATCCAGCAGCGACAATCGCGCCGGCGAAGATAGGTTATAGCTCGATTTAGTGTACGCTGTACGAAAAGACGTCTCTGTGACGACAGTTACTCGAGATATATATGAGAGAGAGAGAGAGAGAGAGAGAGAGAGAGAGAGAATGCGAGCTCGGATTTCGCTACGCATCGCGCGTGCTCGTATCCCGTATGCCATTTCCTTCCGTGCAACGTGGTTAATAAGGAGGAGAGTAGGGTAGCCGGTAACGACTAATTCAAATATATCATTAGGACTAGCCGACGACTGTCTTAGGTTCTCTAGATTTTCTGTACGGAAACGATTTTTATTTTCTGGTGAACGTGGGGAGTGGGAGGGTGATCTACCGAACTAACCTTTCTTTTCTTTTTTTTTTTTTTTCTTGACGCGCTTCATTCGTCGCGAACCTTCTTTTGTAAAAGACTCGATCACGCTCGCGAACCATATCTCTAATTCCTAACTTCGCGCGCCACGCGATATCCTTTCCTCTTCTTCTTTTTTACTTTTTCTTTTACGTTTTCTGCGCCACGTTGCGTCGATTGCAACGTCTTCTCCGTAACGTTTCCGTTCTGATATCGTTTCGACGACAATCTCCATCGATTGCGACAGAGAAATTCTGCGAAAGAAAAAAAAAAAAAAATGAACGAGT